>CCAG010015214.1:0-19525 GCA_001077435.1 Glossina morsitans morsitans
TATATACACTTGTAGATTGTTCGAGATAATTAATCTTTGCTTAAAGAGTCTAATCGCAACTCTTGTTCCAACAATGAGATTAGCGCACAATGGATTTATTAATTTTAATACCGGTCTTTTTAGGACTATTGTTTTTGGCTTGTGGATAGCATCGAAAATAAGCGGGTAATAATTTATTTGTTTATTTATTGTCAAGATATTTTGTAAATAATTTTTGAAAATATGGATTTAAAGTCGTACGGATAACTTAGACCAAAAGCTCGCCTTCGTTGAAAATCGTACCGCACTGGACATTTGAACCCGCGTTAATTGACCCATGATAGTTAGTTATGACCTGTTGCCTATTCGGCTACTCGTGCGGTTGTGCAGGTAGGCAATAATTACTTAATTTCATAAGTTTACAAAATTCGCTTTCTTATTATCAACTTACTTATGGTAATTAACTAGTGATATGTCGGACATAACCCAAATTTGTTTGCACTAAAATACTTACTACTAATGTATTTCTTAGTGCAAGTAAAGCAAGTGTACCACCTGACCCGCAAACTTGATGCAAAGTGACGAAAATGATGGCAAGTAAACCCACTCACATATTCTTACTATGGATGGCAATACAAAAAAGCGATTATTATTCTGAACGTTTTGCTTAGGGTATGTTTTTTTTTATTTACCAAGCAGACCAAAGTTTGGCCTCTGTTATATAAATAATCGATTATTTAATTTAATGGCTTCTGTTACATAAATAATCGATTATCTAAGAAACCAATTATGAAAAATGGTAAAACCTAATACAGATTCATGATGCCCTACCCGTCTACGCAGCTGGCGACTAGCGGAGGGATTGACAATTATTTCCAGAACATTTTACTGGCAAAAAAGGATAAGGATGGACTGCTTCTAAAAGCACATATATAACCAAAGTATTTGCCAAAGTCAAAGTTATTCGATTCACGAGAGGAAAACGGGCAAGATTAAAAAAAAAGTTTCCATATACAAGTTCCTGTAAATAATTTTTAATAGATCTCTTAAGTATGGTAAATGAAACCTTTGTTGGCCTAAAAATATGAATTCAGTGGTGCGAACTTAATCTCAAGAAGAGTTGAAATACAAACGTAAAATCGCAAAGGGCATTAGCGTTACAATATAATTTGTAATTTATACTATTATTGACAAACTGTTGCGAAATCGTATACAAACCTGGTATACGAAAAATACGATGTGCAGTCGAAAGGTTGAGCGTACAAATTGTCGGTTTATCTTGTGAATACATATCACACATATAAGATTGTAACTTCCCTCTTATTACATATATATTATTTTATATATATATATATATATTGGCATTTGTAGTGCATTTCAAATGATTAGTTTGGAAAGTGTATTTGAAGAGTCGACGCATGAAGCCGTCGAGTCGATCGATATGAGTGAAGTAATGTTGAGGTCTTACGCTGATCGAAAACAAATTCATTTAAAACGTGGCCTAAATTGCAATTATCTTTATATTATTCCAATTTAAAATGTAATAAAGTGTGTAAAGTGAAATATGCTGAGAGTAAACTGAAAACTGAAAAGTATGAGAAAATCATTGAATTTAATTAACGGTTATATTTTCTTCTTCCCAACGTAATCATGGGAAACATGAGAACGGAGCAAACTTGCCGTTTTAGACGAATAATCTGAACAAACTGATTTTTGAAACAAAGTCTTACTAACAAAATCAAAGCACACAGACAGGGTCAACCCTTAGACAGTCAGGCTGGGCCTGGCTATGTAAAGTCATTTATTATAGCTAATGTTTTGATTTATTGCTTAATTATTAAATTGTCTTAAGAACATCTGAGGGTCTTGCGTAAAGTTTGCTTTATTTCTTTTTTTTTTTTTTTGCTTGGTAATAGTCATACCGCACTTCTTTCTATCTTAGTTAAAAGTTTGTTAACACCAATTTTTACCTGTAAACTAAAAAAGGAAGAGGAAGAGGAATATAAACGAAGAATAGCTACCAAAAACCAACATATGCTACAATACGTAAACCGTTGCATTACGTTATAAAGTTACTGGATTTGTGTGTGCATGTTCGTCTTGAAAAAATTAAATATATAACAATTTCTTGCTGTACTCAACACTTTTAGTCTCTCACAAAGTTCGAATATGCAGCAGTAGGTAAAAAATATTAAAATAAGAATCCTGTGCTCCTTACTCTTGAAGTAGAAAAAAGCACCTGCCACTCCACAGAAACGAAAAGAAACAAAGGAAAAAAACCAAAGAATTCAAAACGGACACAATTTGTTGTGTGTGGTAATATCACCACTACTTCAGACCACAATTGGTGTAACAGCATTTTGAGCCAAGATTATGTTGGTTAACAGTTTTTTTATGTTGTGTTTCATATCGCTGCTTCTGCTCCTGTCTTCATGGATTTAGTCTGATATCCTGTCTTGCAGAGGTTTTTATAATTCTCTGCCTTTTATTCCGTTTCTTTTGTTGAGCGTTAAACCACTAGGGTATGCCAATTTTAGTTTCACATTCGCTACCTTTTTTCTTGAAAAGTTTATCGTACGGTAAATGTGCATAGATGGAAGCACGATACTAATCTTGTTACGTTCATCTTTATGCATCGATTCTTTAGACATAAGCTTTTAACCAAAGCAGTACAAATATTCCGTTCGTTTTAAATCGAAATTACCTCTGCCTTTTGGCTGGTAACAGATTCTTGTGATTTGGACACAAATGCTTTATACGTTTCGTAGATGTGTTATGCATATTTCTGACCACAATAGTTAGTGGGAATAGTGGGGACTGCATTAAATTTAAATTTTTATTCCATTATATTTTTACGCATTTATAACAATGGAAGAGAGCTTGCCTTGATACAAAAATAAGGAAGAATTATTTCCGATTCCTTGTCCTCATCAATTACAATCTTTCCGGAATAAAAGGAAATCCATTAATGGGTTTATAATGGGTTTCAAAATTCGAATGCATATAGAACGGCGAGGATGTGAGCATTTCTCAGGCAGTTAGATTACATCTCAGTCTGAATCTGGATGTTGCAAATGAAACGATGAATACTTTCAATTACAGAGTGTTAGACATACAAAAAAAATGTTGCATTCTGCATAGAGGTGCGTGGCAATGATTCGGCTTAACCGATACTTTTCATTGTAATAAAAGAATGCATTCAATAAGAGCTTAGGTTTTGTTTTGTGGGTAGTTTATCATATTGGTGAAGCGTGCCAACATTAAACCGCATATATATATATATGAACGCATATAAGCAGACAAGACTTTATAACCTTTTTTATTTATTTTTTTTTTTTTTGTGCAAATCTGTGAGAGGCACGCTATCCTTAAAACATTTAAAACCCGAACGACGCGGTGATAACAGTTCACGTATGTGTACGTATTGGTATGAAAGTGTGTACGATTAGCAGAAAAAGTCAAAAAAACCGCATGTTTTACTGCTCTTGCTGTTGCTGTTATTGTTGCTTATATTAAACTAATAATCTCTGGCTGATCGTTTAATTTTAAGCAAATGCTTTATTAGCCGGGCATAACGTGCTTTATATATATTTGCGTTTACGACTATATTCAAAATTTTGAATAACCAACACAAACAGGAATTTCCATTGAAAATATTTAATTGAACCGACTACGTTTATTTTGTTTTTCGTATTGCCGTCGCTTATTTATAGCTGTTTTTCTCGAGCATTTAGTTAAATTCGAAGTGCTTAACATAAAACCCCAGAAAATAACATCTGAACCCCCTTTGCGCATTGTGTCGCTTCAGTTGTGAAGAGGCCTAGCAAATCAACAGTTGCTCTCGTGGTTGGTTGTATTGCTGTGGCGTAAAAATCGTGTGTCGACCACGTGCCATTCATTGCGACTGTTTTTCTTCTTTTTTGTTTTTTTGTTTTTTTGTTATTTTGCGTTTTCTTTCGAGTGCCCATAAATGCTACAGTCAACGACGCCTTGCGCTCTTCTTATTCTCTTTTTCTTTACTACTACTACTACTACTACTACTACTACTACTACTACTATTACTACTACTACTACTACTGCTGCTGCTATAGATATGAACATATAAGTAAAGTGCCTCATAAACTATATTAAAAAGCACCTTGCACTCCTTTATTTATCGTCTTCCTTTTTTTTAGATGTGTGCGTATACATGTACATAACATTAACAATTACGTCTTTTAAATAATACAAATTTTGTCATTCGACTTTTCGACTTTTAAACCGCTTCTTTCATTCATAATGCATATGTAAGTTATGAGGACATTGGCATCTACCCATTTTCCAATTTTAATGAAATGCGACACAAAGCTGTAAAAATTTTTCCAATCTATTACGAAAGATCGAACCAGTGTGGGGGTAAAGTGTAACAGAAATAGTTTTAGTTTTTCATCTCAACAAAACTAAAATATATATTTTTTTTTAGTTATATGAACAAACATTGCTAGTCAACTTTCCTCTCATATATTATTTATTGTGAGATTTTCAGTTAATTCACTTGTTAATGTCGGTAGTTGTTGTTAGTATTTTGAAAAACCATCACAATTTCATATCTGAAAATGAAGACTTATAGAGAAGCAAAAAATAATTTATTCTAAAGTAATAAATACTTTTCGAAGAAACTACGAAGAGATATAAGGGTGTCTCTCGTATAACACGGTAATTGTCAAACACGGTTCCGATAAAACACGGCAAAAAAAATTTGCGAATACGGTTCACGATTTTGATATATCACGTTTTCAACAAATTGCATATATGTTCCGCTCGATTTTTTTATATCCTACACCACTTGCGATACAGGGTATATCAAGTTCAAGCGGACGTATGTAACACGCAGAAGCGCTTGGCATAGACTCACCTTTTATGATACCGATCAATTCAGACACATTTTCTAAATTGATCTAAGCCCGTCTGTCTGTCCATGTAAATTGCAATGTTTAAGATATTTTGATGAAATTTGGTACATGGACGCATTTTGGTCCAATGGCGAACGAAAATGGTTAGGATAGCTTCACTTTTCCGGCCACTGCCCATATAACGCACTATATTGAAAACATAAATTGACAAAAATCGCTGAGTAATAATATTTCGAAATTCTAAATTGGTACCGAAAATTTGGTTCAGCTGACGCAATTGTTTGAATTCTTTCTCATATAACCGTTTCTACGAAAATTGAATTTGTTGGACCCCATAAAATGGAGAATTCGTTTTTTCTTAGCAATATAATCAATTGGATATTAAATAAAAGAACTTGGAGAGTAGAATGCGACAAAGTAAGTGTTAAGTTAATTCTAAGTAAAGTAAATACCGCAGACGTCACGACTTAGTGGATTAATTTTTTCTCTACAAGCCCGTCAACATGGATATCAAATAAAAGAACTTAGAGAGTAAATATAGATGGAATAACCCTGATGGGTATAAAAAATTCGGTTACGACCAAAGAAATTACCAAAGAAATGATTTTTTGGTTTTTCTTTTTTTTTTTAAATAATAAAATGATGAACGTGCCTTTAAATCTGAATGATGAATAGAATTTTTGAGATTTTAATTCAAATCATTATAAAGAGATATCAGCTATATATTAAACATAGTTATATGACAGTTTCATATGTTACGCATTACGTAACTATAGCGCCTTAATTGCTGTAAACGTTGCGATTGAAGACTAGCTTTAGTAGAAAGCAGCAGGTTTGGTTTCGCTTGATGTCGCGCAAAACTTTATTTTCACTTCCATGACTTCTTAGACTAAGTCGTAAATTGAATATATTGCTGAAATTTAGAAATTGTAAATAAAATATAATTTAGATAATAATACGTTTTTTACAATACATTTTTTGTTGTAATTTTTATTGTAATTATGGAGGTATGGGCTAACATACGTATCGGTCATGTATAAGGGAGTTCATAACATAGGCAAGTACATAATTCGACTGATAATAATATCCATAATATCCCTGGTAATCATTTCTTGCCGGCAACAAGACAAATTTACGTGTTTAAGATTGTGGTGAACTTGTTTCCAAACGCATTCAGAGAATCATCAAAGAATTTAAAAGTGAAAAGTAATGCATTGCAATATCAAGATGCCTGGGCCATAAAAGATGGTTTTATCAAGGAGATAGAAATACGTGGTATTAATATAAAAGGATTCGTATTTGATCTTGAAAACAATGATCGCCTATATTAAGAGCTTGGCCGATTTAGATTGGACGGTTCTGTGGAAGTAGATTAGCATTCTAAAGAAGAATAATTTAACAAAAACATGACTGAAGAAGGGAACGTAATTGACACTAATTTGACACTATAAATAAAATGTGCCCGGTAGGGTATACAAAACGTTGAAGATTATTCCATGTTATACGACGTGCAAGCGGAACAGACTTTAATATAATAGTTAACATGAGATATGAGAGAAGGCAAATATGAGCAAATGCATATTCAGGCGGTAGCGTAAGACAAATGTTTCTAAAAATATTGTGAATGTGGGAGCCAAAGTTTACTTTGCGAAAAAGGTTTACCCCAAAACTTTGCATTGAATTCATAAGATGTGAATGCAATTCTCAGAATTACATTCATGCTGAGTACACCTATTGTGAGTTAAGTCATAGGTACCATTATACTTAATTTTACCAAATTATGTTTAAATTACATTCAAATGTGCTTAATTAATAAATACAGTATGCAAACGTAATATGGAAATTGAAATATTAAATTAAACCGTCGTTTTGGAAAATCATCATATTCTTACAATTGCGTACACATGTGTTTAGTTGTCTTAAAAGGAGAGGATAAGATGGTAATCGGTCGAATATTGTTATGCATGAAGGACGAGCTCTGGTTAGGAATGACTTTTATTCGAATTATTTTCTGTCTCTCAGGAAATGTTAAGGATACGTAATAATTGGTGTGATACGCAAGGAAGGATCACACTAACAAGTTTAATGGCTAGCGTCAACCAAGATGGATATTATTTTGTGAACTGCACTATAAAAGATGTCTTCATCAAATTATAAATTAGGAAATATATTTTTTTTGACAATAGCATTACATGCATTTTCCAATGAAAATTACATAGAATCATCATTGCATTGATCTTTGAAAGGGATGACTTCCTATATATTCATAATAGACCATTTAGAGGTCTATTTATTTAACTCTATCACCTCCGATGTATTTCCCGTGACGTCAGCTGTTCCTCAAGTTAGCCACTTATTATACTACCACTTATACTACTGGTCTTCCTTTAATTTAAGAACGTACTCCTACCCTTTTCAATCTGATTTCGATAATTTGCCTGCATTATGCTCATATAACTTTATAACATTCAAGGTAAACAAATGCAAGAAGCTTGCAGTCTCGAGAAAGAATGTCTTTTCTATTGAGCATATAATTGATTTACAGAAATTGGAAAATGCAGATTCGCTCCCGGATTCAGGGGTTTTACTTAACGAAAGACTACGTTTTCATTTGAATATAGAGCTCATTACAGACAACTATAGGTCGGTGCTGGGCATTATTAAGCGGTGGCCCAGAGATCTTGACGATCGTTTTCTGGGGGGCTACTTCTTGTATATACACCAGTGATTGGTATTCAATAAATAGTTGTAAATTAACAGTGGCGTAGTTAAATTACCATGTGTCCCTACTTTAAATCTTTCTCACTTTTCGAAATTTCGGAAAGCTGCGATCAATTAACAAAAGTCTTATTACAATAGCATCATACGATCGTTGGAAAAGTAATAGATTGAATTGGGTGTATGTCCTTTCATATGCGTTTCCATATCCCGATAATAATAAGGACATTTTTAAATTTCCACGGCTCAATATATTTTATATAGTCAATTGTATCTTATAAAACTAATATTAATAATATAATAATCGATTTCAAAGTTTCGACAAAGTTTTAATTAATTTGTTGTTCTGCCTTTAATTTAGCAAAAAGTATTCGAAAATTATTCGTATATACATTTGAAGCCTATTCACAGTTCAACTGCGATATTTACAATTGTGATTTAATGAATTTTTCATTTAAGTTTAACGAATGCTTCTCTTAACATCTGATTGCACAAAGCAGCGAATGGGTTTATCTCTACCAGCTATAAATAGATAAATGATTCTTTGTGAGTGTTTATGTAAATAAAATTATTTCAATAATGAAACGCATCATACCTGAGTTTTGGCAAATTCACTTCCCATTTTAGCAGCTTCTTCAAAGTCAATTTTAGCATCACTTAACTTATTCTGTTTTCGATATAAAACGCCTCGTTGGCATAGAGCGTGACATTTAGTTTTATATTGCACATCCGCATATTCAATGGCCACATTGAGATCTTGTAAAGCTTCTAATAATAAAGATGAAACAACATACGTAAGATAGATTGTCTGCCATATAGTGAAGGAGTAAATATTTCATGTGAAAAACTCCGGTTATAATAAGTAGTAAGTAAGTATCTATATAGTGATTGTGTTTCGGATATAACATCATAGCGATTTTTCAGTGTTAATGTAAGCAGTTTGCTCTAATATCTTCTATTTGATCTGATTGATCAAATCTGCAAAAGTATGCAAACGATAATCTTCATGGATTATATGGAAACTAGGCTTTTAGTCTTAGCTAACGACTAAACACTATAATTCGACTGTGCAGACAACTAAGCAGGCCAAGGCAAACATTGGAAAGAATCTTTCATTGTTTTTAGAAAACTTGAACAACAATTTCTCAAGGCCAAGGCAAACATTGGAAAGAATCTTTCATTGTTTTTAGAAAACTTGAACAACAATTTCTCAATTATTTTTGCAAAAAAAAAAGAGAAATATGTAAAGTGTCAAGCGTCCTGTAGTTTCTTATTTGTAGCAAAGATTGCTAAAACAATGTTATTTGACTGGAAGATCGTTTATTTAAATCGTACCGTGCATTTTATTTAGTTTTGCTTGTATTTAATAACTTGCAACATTGTTTGCGTGAGACTTGTCTTTATTTTCATGGGTCAAACGGATACGGTTCTTACTCCGCGCTAAGCATATATCGATACCTTTTTTTCCTACAAATATCGAGTAAATCATCCGGCTTCTTAAATCCTAGATCTAACTCGAATCTCTCTTTTTAAATCGGTTCGCTTAAAATTGCCACCACGTCTTCTTCACGCTAACCATTGCATATTTCCAAAGTCAGCCACAATCTACTGGTGGATACAAAGAAATCCTGCTTAGCGGAATATAAAATCTCTTTCATCATTCATTTTTTTTTTTTTTGTGTATTACTGTTGGGTTTTCAAGGTTACATTCTAAAATTTATTATTAAATCAGCTTTTTTAAATCAGTTATTCTACGTCTTAGTCAAGGAATTGCCTTAAGTGCGAACATATGAAAAGATGGTCGTGCTATTTTAAGAGGAAAAAAATAAGCAAAAAAATCCACAAACACTATTAATCTCATACATATATATATATATATATGTATAATATAATATATATGTTAATTAGAGCGACAATTGGTTAACTTATTTTGAATCCGTTTGATGAATCCGTATGAAATGGAGTCAAGGTATACTAATTAATTCACACCTACCTTCATCTCTCCCAGCCAAGCGTAAAGCTTGGGCACGGTTATTATAAATTGAAGCTCGATTCGGTGTTAGATTTAAGGCCTCATTAAACTTTTCAACAGCTTTGTCGAAATCTTTAGCTTCGGCGAATTTAACACCTTCCAATTCCAAAATTTTAGAATTTTCTAAAATTTTAACATCACAATTCTCATCATCATTATCCACTAAAGGTATCGATGAATGGGGATTTATATTTCCAGGTGCCAAGCTGGAAGTTAATTCCAATGGATTGAAAACTGAATTTAAAACTTGTTGATCGTGTTCACTTAAACACGATTTTGTTATGGTTTGAGGCATTCTGCTTCTAATTATTAACTTTCAGGCAATTTCGGAAGCGACAATTGCTGCCACATGGACTTGCAGTTTAGTGAAAACTAATTGTGAACGTTTTTATTAATCAGTTTACAACCGTTTTAAAATATTGTTTGCTTTCTACGCCGCACATTCTTTTGCTTTCATTTCATTTTTTTAAATGCGTTGTAAGCGATATGTAAATAAAGCCGATAAACCGGTTGCATTAAGTATAAATGAAATTTTTTTATTCAAATAAACTCGTAACGAAAAACAGTGACGTGGTACCTCTTGAATGCAAACAAAGTCACGAGGGAGCGAGTAAGTAAGGCAAAAGAAAAAAAAAGCTATTCAATTATTTTTTAAATTGACATTCTTACACCTATCATTCGCTGGCAAGACGGTGCTAACTTTGTCCATCAATGTGCAGCATTCAAAGAGACATCAAAGATGGCATAATACAATACACACGCTCTTAATACAAATGGGACGAGGACGGGTGTGGTGGGGGGGGTTTAAAAATATTCTCTTTTTAAATATCATATTAAGTTTACGTTTCTATTATCATATTCTAGAACGTTTCTAACGCTAGAATTGCAGGAATTTCTCGTTCGGTGTTGACGCGCGGGGTCAACATTACCATCAAACAATGAGTTCAGATTAGTCAATTATTCATGTCATGAAATTCTTTTAGTTAATCAAAAAACAAGAGTACTATAGTCGGGCGAGGCCGAGCAGTAGATACTTTACAATATTTCGTCTAATAGAGTCATCCACTTATTTTCTTAATAATACACCAAACATTCATAATGCATTACTTTTATGTAAATGCTTCATTTTCATGAAAACCTTCTTATTGGAGAATATACTTAAAGGACAGACAACGTTGTCTAAATTTAACAAACTTAATTTACTTGTCAAAGGTTTTATTATTTTCCAGTTGCTCTTCCCCCAAAACAAACTATATATTAGTCTTTATCGCCATAGAACGGTTTCCTTTTATTCGGGCCCCTATGTATGGTGCGGTCTAGATAATAGATCTATGTAATCCAAATTCCCTATGCTTGATCTACTAAAGACAAATTTTCATCGTAAAATATTAAAAATTGCACCCTTTTGGCAGATAAAGCTTTTGTTTTCATTAGAATCCGGTGGTTGGGATTCAACAAATAGACCTACGTGGTCCAAATTCAAGAAAATTAATTTTTATATTAAATTATTATTAGAAACGGATTTTGATCTGGAAGTTTTCAAAATTAGGCCTTACGTCTTAGGCCTTAGGTTATATAACAAAGGATTCCAAAAACTACGCTATGCGAGTCAAAGTTTTCATACGAATCTAGAATACCGTAACACTAGTACCAAACGATTTTTATCGCAAAATTCTAAAACTTGCACTACATTAGAACGACTTAACAAAATAAGGCGAGTGGCCGAAAAAGTGGTTCAATCCGAATCGTTTTCAATAGCGTTCATTTTCGGGTCAAAACACTTCAATGTATCAAATGTACGAAAATTGCGATCTGTATGTTAAACACAAAAATACACGGACAGACATCAGACGCACAGGCAAGCTGGGATCGATTCAGAAAACGACTTCAAGTCGTCTGTATTATAAAAGGTGGATCTATCTCAAGTCCTTCCTGGGTGATATGAACGTCCGCACAAATTTAATATACTCTATACCGCAAGTGGTATGCGGTATCAAAAGCCACGGGACAGAAACAGTCTTCTTTGATTATTAATAAAAATTCTCTCCCTTGGCTTTGTGATAGATATATAGATATAATTGATGAAATATAGCAATACTTGCCACTGGCCTGAAGGCGTTCCTAAGCGTATACACCTAATCGGTTTTCGCCAAATAATGATTAGGTGCTGGAATATCGAGGCGAGAGTAACGGTCATGATTGAAAGCGAGTTTTGACAAACTATTTTAAATATTACAAATATTTTCGAATCGTGCATTCGATAGTGACAGTCGCGAAACTTCCTCCTTTCGATGATCTGCAGCATTTGAATGGAATTCTGTGAGCAGATGACTGTCCTACACCTACGAATGGTGTTTTGGCCCAAAGATGAACGTAATAGAAAATTCAAGCCAAGTCAATTCAAGATCGCTTTATTTTGAAAGATCGTTATATGAATAACCGCAGGGGCGTGGTCCACTGTGGTGTTTTCATTTATTTCTCTTTTCGATTTCACCAATACTGATGAGCATTCTTTGCAAAAATTCGGACAGGACAGTAATCTAAAAAATTTGTAAATCAATAAATGTGAACCGATATTAGCGTCATGCAGGGGATTGCAGGAAACTTATTTGATGACACCTGTTAATGACTGGATTTACGATATAAATTTGAACAGAAGTTAAGAAGGATTATAGCTAAGGAAGATAGAAAAGATTTCTAATAAAAATCTAATTTTTTAATTTTTTAAAAACAATTTATTAAGTTTTCGTTTGTTTATTTTTTTTTTTTTATATTTTTGCAATATTTTCTTCCTTTGAAATAATAGTAGTAATAATTATATAATTAGTCAATAATAATAATAATAATACAATTCATTTATATTTAAATATATACTCTGTAAATACCAAGGACAATAATATTAATTTTTTATTGAAATTTTTTTGTTTAAATATTAGTAAACAATTTCAATCTAATTAATTACATTATATAATAATAATAATAATAATATTTCTCTTTTTATTAGTAAATCAGCGCTTGTTTATTTAAATTTTTTTTTTATATTTTCTTCATTTTTATTTTAGCTTATTTTCCTTGTGTTTTAATTGTTAGCTAAGTTATTAATGCCTGCATTATAAATTAAACATATACTTATGTTTTTCATATATTAATTTTATTAATATAATAATAATAATTTAATATATATTACGTATGTATATATATATATATCTCATATATAATATATATAGATATATACATATCTCTATATATATATATATATAGTGATAGGGAGACAAAGAGGGAGAGAGAGAGCGAGAGAGACAGAGAGACAGACAGACAGACAGACAGGGAGAGAGAGAGAGACAGAGAGAGAGAGCGAGAGAGAGAGAGAGAGAGAGAGAGAGGAAATTGATTCAAATATTTATCCTTAAAATTCATCGCTTCCTCAGTTATTTTCTTTTTTTAATAACACAAACTTTTTTTTGCAGAATAAAGTTTTAACAAAAACTTTTTATTTTGAAACAATTACTAGATCGCTCGCTTTTTATGGCAAACGAAGTTTTTTAAAAATATCAGAAAATTTTCGGGCGTTAAATATAATAAAACACCTGCAAGACAAATCGAAAAAATCACAAATTCCGTCTCATTTCATTGCACACTTAAGTGTTGCATATTTATAATACTTTATTAAAAAATTTTCAATATTTTCGACTTTTTCTTGTCTTTAATTATTATGAAAATAGGAGATAGTCTCAAAACTATATTGAAGTCTTGAAAGAAACTTGGACATATCACTTCAGACATACTGGAAACTTTCTAAATTACTTTCACAGCAAACGAAGTTGATCGATTTTTTTTAATGTTATGTCAATTCTTAAAGTTTTATTGGTTGAAGAAAGAGCACATAAGTGGCGAGAATTGTTGAAGATTCGATAATTCCAGCAATGGGCAAAGGAACGGTGAGAAAATTCTTTTAACGGCTTAGGTAAACTTAAAATGTTTTTATTTTGTTTTCTATGCCTTGCAGGCTTCTACCGTATTACGATTAATAAATATAAGAAGATCATATTGTAATGTAATTCTGTTTATTCATCAAGCATATATATAAAAAAAAAAAAAAAATTTTATTAATTACGCGCGTTAGTCAATTTGTTACATGTTCATGTCGCTCCGTTAAAAAAAAAGTGCACCAAAGTTAAGGTCGACATATTTTGTAGATTATAAGTTTTGTCGTAAAAAATAGAGATCTTTTCCGTTTTAAAGCAATTGTAGGCAATTATAGGAATCTGGACAAAGTGAAGAAAACGCCAACAATATTAAATAGTTTAAGTGAATTCTACGATCTTTTATGCTAAATATTTAGCTCGCTATGATAACAATTTTAAAAACAGTTTTTAAATTTCAGTTTTCAAACATGTACATATACAACACATAAAAGGATTTAAGATAGATCCAACTTTTATTGAACTAATCTAATCAATTCGAAATACATGTCTAACAGAGCTTTTAGCGGTCTATCCAATGTCTCTTCGTGTATTTTCTCTTCAGCTTTGTAAGTTTGTAAGTTTCGAGATATTTCGATATAACTGTGCACACCGACATACCATGGACCAAGGACGAGCGCTTTTAAAAATGGATTAGATCGAACCACCTTTACGGTCTACCTTACAGCTTTTTAAACGATGGATTTGTTAGATCACGATAAAGTCAATTAAAAACAAATATATTATGTAAAATAAAATAAATAAAACACAATATGAAAATAAAGTGAAACGAAGCGAAAGTACAATAAAAATGCAAAAAGTCGGAAAGAAAAAAAGGAAAACAGAAGCAATCAATGAGAATAGTGCTCCGCAATCCTTCTCCTAAAACGTACCGGGAATGGAATTCCCCAGACGAATAGTGCAAATGAAGAACTGACGCTCAGACCTAACCCAATAGCATTGTATTAGTTTGATGTAATGGTTGCTTTGTGATCGGGTAAGCCGATACTCTTATGGAGCATACACGATATCCTGTATTTTACAAAATCATCTTGTATTCATGCAGAAGCGTTGTGATCAGATAAGTTCTGGCTAGCAAAATCCCAATCTTAAGCCACTGTATGATCTAACCAACCCAGATAACTTACCTCTTGTGCTTCGAATTTGATTAATCCATGTTAAAGGTCTATTGAAGGTCATCTCTAGGCTGTGTACTGTCTGAACTATTTCATCATTTTGGCATACTAGATGAATGTCCAAAATTTAGATGAAATAAGGCCCTTATTTGACCCCCGTTTCATATAAAAGGTTCTATAAAAAGCAAACCTTTATACAGAAAGTATTAGTATTTTAAAAGCAAATTCATCATCAGGAATAGTAAATTTGTTATGATAAGTTTGGACTATAATTCAGACCCCTTCCCGTGGAAATGTTCTCATCAAAAGTAAGGCCTTATGTAACACAAACTATACTTTTTTGGTATTTCATGTCAAAGATAAAAGAAGACATGCATTGGATGGTTGTAAAGTGGCGTATTTACGATGACAAGCCCATCATCCCTAACCTCAAAACTTAATTATAGATTAATGCTCAATTTTCGCACGCTTCACGTTATACTTTTTCTATTGCTATTTTCTTGGATTCAAAAAGAATTTACACGTGTCGGTGACATATATGCTATGTAAGCATAGGTTTTTGAAAATAATCGACTTTTTAATAGCATGAATATTGCTCAAGTTTACAATTTATAGATGAAAATATTCAATTGGTTTTTTAAATTAATCCGAATTAATCCGAAATTACATATATGTGAAATTTAACTAATAATACAATAATACAAAAGGAAACTAGACGCTGACTACATGTATATGAGTTCAATCGGAGTTTTTAATTAATAATCATTCTGGGAGTCAAATCAATGGTGGTTCGATCATCAATCGAATTTAATTAGTCAATAAGACTGCTATTATGGAGCATAAATCTATTGCAGTACATTCTAAATTCTACTAATACAAAATGATTGACACCGAAGGTGCCACCCCGTAAAGAAGTTGTCTGCAGCTTCAATCGGATTTTTGATACTCACCACATCAAACCAATGTGTATATTAATATGTAAAACTGTTTATGGAGAAGTTTTTATTTTTCTAATCAGTACATGCTGCAGTCAAGATGCCAAGATGGCAAATCACAAATTTTTTAAAGCAGTGAACGTATTTTTAAATGGAACCTATAGCTGCCATATAAAAAATCAAAACCAAATGTCAACTTTTTGTATCAACTTTTAAGATCGCACACATTTCACTTTCCGATAAAAGAGAGACAGACGGACGACGTTCCAAAATGAATGTTAATTGGTAAATTTGCGCTTTTTCTTGCTTCAAAAACTAACTCTTCAAATTAAAATGTATTTCCTCCTCCTCCCAAGACAAGTATGGAGTAAAACGACTTTCAAATTCGAAGGGATTACCGATCAATTGGAAAATTAGAAAGAATTCGTCATCAATTAATGCGTTTTTAGAACAACTCAATTGTTAGAAAAATTTCAATAGAAGACTAAATCTCTTTCTGTACATGTTACTACTTTTCGATCGCTAATGCTTTCTTATAATGGCCAAAAAACAGATATTATTGACAATAACTAGTACAATGATTAAACGTTTTGTATAAATAATGCATCAGTCACGTGGTGTGACTAAAATTGAAATTGAATTTTATGAAGTCTTAGCGACTATTCAAATGAGGGATGAATGTTCAGGATTCGCCAGAACACAAGAGATAAAAATGCTACAGCTGTTCCGTTTACAAATAAAAAAATTTTGAAGAATGATTTTCTCCATAACCGGCCGTAAACTTTCTTTCAAAAGTAAACTTCATTAACTTTAATTAATTAATTAACTTATATTGTATATTTATTAAGAAAGCCTGAAAATATGTTTTAGAAATTTGATGTTTTGGGTCCGCAAGCTCTTTTTTTTACAATTCGTTTTTGTTATCGTTTTCATTATTTTATATTTTATACATTTTACACATAGCTATACCTACAAAAATTTCATTTTTCGATTAACTACAACATCATAAAACTTTTCGCCAATTTTTCACCTTTTTGTTTTCCTCATTTTATAACAGCTTTAATTTTACAAACCCGCGTCTATTTGCTATCACTATCGGTAGCTATTAGTTTTAATTAAGTTGTATTCGTATTTATTTATATATATATATATATATATATATATATATATATATATATACGCTAATAGGTAATATTGATAACGAACTTAAGCGCAAATTGTTTTTGTTTTGTTTTTTATCATTTGTATTTTTCCTAAATTTTAATGCCTGATTGATTATACACACATATGCATATCATTAATTACTATACCATTTGTTTTTCTTGCAATTTTTATAAGATTTTTTCCTTTTTTTTTTTTATCTAGTTTACTTAAAATACAAAATGAAGGCGCGTAAATGTTAATACAAAACTTTTTATTTGAATGAGCTAATGAGGTTCTTTCATAATTTAAATATATTACAAGTACTTTCGTTTAATTATTTGCTTTGCTTTTAAATATTTTACATAAAGTTTCACAGGCAAGCATTTAAAACTTTTACAAATAAGCCGTTTAAACTGATTTTAATTCTTCTTCACTGGCTTTTTGTTCGGATTTTTCAAAACTAACGTTTCTTGCTTTAATCAATAGTATTTACTAATTTTATCAAATTTTTTTTTTTATTATTTTTTTTATTGATAAACTCATTAGATCTTTTTGTTTGCTATAGTACTGGAAAAGAAGAAAAGGAAAAACCAAGAAAAAAAAGAAAAAACGCATTTTGAAGAAAACAATTTTATTTTATATGAAAATTTAATTTTGATATATGAAATTTTGTAAAATTTATATTAATTTTTGAATGCAAACGAGAAGAAATTGTTTCGTTATAACAATTTGTTATCATTCGAAAGTCGATGCTAACTTAAATCGTCTAAAGCGAGCTTAGAAAAGAGCAGGCACTTAAAAAAGGGTTGGGTATCATTAACATCCATCCTGGGGTAGCTTCGTGCGAAATCGTCAAATAAAGGACGGTCTGCTTAATTTGGAATTTCGCGTCAATAGTAAGTGAAGTAAAGTTAAAAACAGCTGCAGACAGAAATGAAGAGACATCGGTCACACCGATTTTTAGCATTCGAAACTCTAAGTCAAAGGTCTAGTTTTTTTTTTTATTTAGATCTGGCGGATAGAATATCGATACTAAGTTATAATAACATTTACGGAACATATCAACATATCAACCGTTGTTAGCAGCAACTATCTGTTCTAAAATGATATCAAACGTTAACGGATTAAAATATCTCTCTTGTGCATAGAATGTTATGTAGAAGAAGTGTCTTCCGCATACAAGCTAGAGGAAATTTAGAAACTCTATGCTACGAATGTTACCTGCTTACCAGACTTAAGCTCCAGGCTTTGCAATAAGTTTTTTAGCGATAGCATCACTATTGCAAGAGTAGTTGAATACACACGGAAAGAAAAGCGACCAAAAAGGAAATATTGCACCGCACGATAAGAGAGCAGATCCCAACGATGTTCAACGACGATAACTTGATGAGCTACCATTGCCGAGTGCATCTAAGCAGGTACTGATGAGCAAGCTGGCATGATAACAGATACAATGAAAACGATTGGTACGTTGTTTTCGTGTGTTCTGCTTTAGCAAATCCTATGGTAAATGCAATCGGATCTACAGCCATAAGCGTAACTCCGTACGATCTAGCGAGAATGATTTAGAGAGAAAACTGAAGGATATGCGCCATTTTTATACCCACCACCAAAGGATAGTGGGTTCTTTCACTCATTTGGTTAAGAGAAGGTTCAGACACCCTATAAAGAATAGACCTCCATCATCGCCATTGAATTCTCAATTGATTTAAGCATGTCCCTCTGTCCAACTCTATAGTGTCTTCTGATCGCAAACATGAAAAATCTCGGAAACAGAAGCTCTTGCGTGTCGGTGCATATTGAAAATGGGTCAATTCGGTCAAACAACCCGCCTATAGCAGCACGTAAGCTGAGGGCACCTCTATTTTCAAAACCGAAAATCGCTCACTACTCACAAACTGCAACAATAAAACACCGTAGTATCTTTTCAAAAATGGAAAAAATCGAAAAACGCTCCCCGAATATTATACAGTATCGAAATTTCATTCCTTCAATTTTTGGTGGTTTTTCTTTTAAGATAAATATAACAAATACAACAATTTCGGCAACAGTTGAACATAATGCATTTTGCTGTTTCTCTATGCGATTGATTATGGGATGCCGTCATCTCGACTTCAAGCTATTTCAGAAATTGCGCATAAGCCATTGATTTGCAGATATCATATATTACTAGCTTTTAATTTTTTTTATTTTTTTTTATTTTCGATACTGTGGCGCTTGCGTTTTATCACCCAATCAAATATCATACATACGGTCCGACAAATAATTATATGTGCAGATATAGTTTTTTTTACTTCGCCGAAAAACTGATAGTAAACTATTTTTGGACTTAGAGTATATTTTTATGTATCCACCATCTCTCTTTATCGAGTACTTCCTGTATTTGGAGCATATGTTGACTTGTTAGAGAACAATTGAATAGACTATGCTGGAGAATTATACGGTGATAAATGGACGTTCCAAGAAGACAACGCTGCCATATATGTCACATGGTTTGCAAAGAGTTTTTTTCAATTATTCACCATACCATTACGGGAGTGGTCACCCATGACCCCTGACCTCAATCTCGAATTTAATTTTTTGACGTATAATTATTTCCTATGAAGTACGTATGGAATACGTGTTTTCCTGATATAAAAGATAAATTTAAGAAGATATAATTTAAAAAATAACTCATTGCCCATATAAATATTTGACATACATTTACATATATATATATATATATATA
>CCAG010015219.1:0-45570 GCA_001077435.1 Glossina morsitans morsitans
ACTTACACACATTGGAAACAATTCCATATCTACGCACATCAACAACAGCAACAAAAACAGCAGCCAACTTAAGGAAATCCATTAAAGTTTCGCTTTAGAAACTTTACAAAGTTTTACTAGCTAAGACAATGCGTGTGAAGTGTGTGTGCATCGGTATGCGTGCGTATGCATGCAAGACGGAATTGCTGCAAACTCTAGAGAACAACAGGATGTAAAATTAAATTGACTTCTTCTTGTTGTGGTAGATACGCAGCTTAGATGGGCTATAAAGCAAACTTCAAAAGCGTTTATAAACTCATACATACATACATAGAACAGGCACAAAATCATGCTTATTTAGTTGGTTGGTTAGACTTCGTGTGGGTTAATTATATTGGTTGAGTAGTTTGGTGCAATTTCTGCTTATAATCTCACTTAGTTTCCTTTCCCTTCACTCTGTCTGACAGAGAGTAGTTCATGTAAATTTTTATTGCTTTTCTAAGGAATTAAACGATAATTACCTAACTTATGTATAATAATAAAATTACTCTCCTTTCTGCTAAAATCCTTTAGCATCCATTGGAGAGACTTGATAAATAATTCTAACTTTGTGAAAATCAAAGCATTTTTCAATATTATACAATAGTTAAATCATTATGTCTTACATCGGTCAATAATTTCCGGGACTTTGTAAGAAAATAATATATTGCGTTTCTTTTTTCACCAAATTTGTGTTTGTATTATTTATAAAATTTCTGTTTATTATCTATTTTCCCTGGAGAATGTTTTTAAATTTTGCAAACAGTTCACAGTCCAGGCGAATCCAATCTCGAGCATAAAGGGGATAAGCTAGCAAGTCGTCATTCATTCAATTTCGCTATTGTAACAGTTGATGTGTGATGCGGCGTTTTCCTTACTCCCACTGTATTCACTTGGAAATAGTTCTCTTAGCGAATACAGTGCCGTTCAGCGTTTTGCAGATAAAAATCTCAGAGCGGTAAAGTTTACTTTGGTCGTAGGTACAGCGGGGCCTTACTCGGGAAGGTGTAACACTTTCTGGTTCGGCACACACACCTACTTGACTGCGGCCACCAACCTCCTATTTTTTTCGTTACTCACACTTCTTTTTTGAACCTCATCGTGCTATGCGAATAGGTGGCATCCCCTGAGTGCTTGATCATGTCGAAAATTTAAAAAGCTATCTGTTGAAGTCTTCTTATATATGCAAAAGTGTCAGCCGTTCATTGCGTTAAGGTCTTTGGTATCCGTACGAATTTCTTTCAAGACAACAAATCACCGACAAATTACGACGCGAGTCGTCATAACATTTTTCAACCCATTGCTGAGTTTGAACAGAAAAGTGTCGTTCCTGACATCCCCACTTCAACTCATACACAAATTATGGAAAGGACATGAAATTGATTTTTTTTTTGAAATGATACAATATTAATATCGGTTATAGTAATTTCATCGCCAACTTTTTCCGTTAAGTGTAGTCACGCGCCGAGAACTAGCACAAATCTTATCGGGCCTTTGTTTTCTGACTTAATCTCACAATTTGTAAGATTCTCTTTATTTACATAGTCTTTCTTCTTCTTATTAAAAATTTTTACACTTTTACATTTTTTCAAAAAATATATATCGTATTAATTTTTAAAAAGCTCCCAAGAGTATACTTTAAATCCTTTTGGATAGATTCTAAGTTTCATCTCATAATTATGCAATTTTATTATGTTCGCCGTTACGAGATCTCGGTGTCAGTCTCGGAAATTATTGACCAATGGATTCAATAAGGACTTTTCATATACGTTTCTTTCTGTATGTACGTACATATGCGTTTATACTCCCGTCAATTATCTTTCCAGTTTAATCGACTATATGTCATATCTTTCTTATCATCGTATTGCTTTCATTTCTATTTCTGTTTTTTCGCCAACTCAAAGCCATGGACGGTAGTGTAGGTCCACTGGAGATCTTCATGCTCGAGACGGAGTTATAGTTAAAACAATCGACTAATAGGGATTAACTGGTTCCCAAAAATGAAAAGATATTTCCATCAGCTAACGATGAATAAATAAAAAGAACCAGCGGCGAACATTATGCGGACAGATAGCTAATTTCGACTGATTAAGTGATGAAAAGAAGATGGTGCATGACTTCACACATCCACTCTTCCGGCGACCAAGAGTCGAAGAAGTAAAACTTAAACTGCCTTCACTCCTTCCTTGTGGCTCGGTGATAAAATATTTGGAGGAGTCTGCGATTGATGGGTATTTTCACAAGTTGCACTGTTGTTGCTACACACATATAGAGGATATATGTGCACAGAGCGTAATGTAACAGATACAGGGTAACGAAGCGTTGAACTACGCTGGAAAAAGTGTTCGGTAAGCTAGTTAGGTAAAGTCTACTACTTATGTGCGGACACTCTTCAATGTGGGCATTTTGCATTCGATTTCCCTTTGTTGACATTCCCTATGAATTTGATTTTACTCCCATACAAACTGCATTCACTTTTTATAAGTTGTGATGTTAAATTCCTAACATCTGCTGTGGAACTTTGTCCAAAAGCTATACGGTTCCTCATCTTTATTAAAATTTCCCAATTTCTTATGCCTTCTTCTTATTTAGTGCTTTGTCTATCCGACATCTCTACGGTTTTGCTTGCTATTCTTATTCCACGTCAAGTTGTCGCTCAATACTTGAAAACCAAATCGCTTGCGAATGACATTTATATGGCGTTTTTCCATTTAACTCTTCTTCTACGTTTACTTTGCATCTTGTAAGAGTGTTGTTATGCCGGTATGTCACGTTGGCTTAGGATTTAAATTACATCCGTGCCGTTTAATTATCTGGTTAAGTTCTCATTAATGTCTGATCTTTTTCTATTTTAGCCTCTTTGGCGCTATTTAACTTCTATTTCATGATTTGTTTCAACTGCCCATCAATGTCTTCGTTTCAGTTCATTCGATATTCATGTAGTTTCTACTCGAAATGTAAAGTAGTGCGATGTCTGTGTTAAGTTTTTAATGACTTCCATTGTATTTATGTGTTCGGCGTTTATTCTTTTTATATCTCATATCCACTTAACATATGTTCCGCCAGAAAATGATTTCTTTTTGTATGGCTAACGTTCGGCTTTATCTGTCTAATGTTTGCCTGTTCACCTTTCGTATTCTTTCTATTCTCTACTTGAATTTGCGAACATTCTATGGATTTGCCATAGATTAATTTACTTAATTTTCTAATTTAGTCAGTCGTTGTTTATTTTTCTGAAAGTAAAACGAGGGAAATTAAACAAAAATGATTACAACCTCTTTGTTATTTTTCTTTCTCTCTCTCTACTCTTTCTTTCTTTCTTTCTTTTCTCTTCCTATTCTTCTTCGCCTTTTTAATTATTTACTTTATTTTTATCCTAGAAATAGAAAAAAGGTGAATGCAATTCATTCGCATGATATTCAAGCACTTTTAACCTTTAGAAAACTTGTTGTCAAGTTTTTGATACGTTCTTCTGAAGGCTTTGAAGACAGTTACATTTCCCAATTCATCAAAATGATTACAGCGAATGTTGAATATTGATCAAATGCATTTGACATTTCAAGTGCTCAAGCGATGCGATGTTATTGAAAGAAGAAGAAAAACAGAAAAATTGCATGAGAAGAATTTAAAGAAAAATATTTTCAAATCATTTGTAATTTGGCATTAATTTATTGATAATTTAAAAATCATCTATATTTGGAGAAAATCATTTAATCAATTTGGTATGTTGGCGCTATACAAGCATTCATTTATTTAAACATATTCACTATATTTGCTAATGATTTAATAGGTATTTGCACCAGGGGTACAAAAAAAAAAAAAAAAACAAAATGCGGTTTTTTCAAAAAAAAAAAATAAATAAATAACTTATCACATAAGATTTTAAAGTGTTCGTTTAATAGTCAGTATATAGTTAGTTGTACGAGACATTATCAAGTTAAGAGAGAAATTGAAATGCATACTAGAAACAATAGGTGTCACAATATAATTTCAATGGAGCGGCAACGAAAAATGAAATGAGCCTTCGAGTAGATCCTATTTCACTTATAAGCATCCCCCGTTTATAATGATGCTGTACATGCTCAGAATAATTCAAATAGGGTTAGAAATTGTAATCAAAAAACAAGTGAAAACATTATAGAGGGCCATTGCCTTACCCCATCCTAGAGGTGTTCGTATGAGAAGTAGTTGAAAAGGTAATTCAGTTCAAATAGGGTTTAGAATACCTTAAGAATGTGATTCGATATAATAATGGGTGGGCCTATCTCAAGTCCTTCTTGTTGTTGCATATATTCGAGCCTAATCTAATATACACTTACGCCACAAGTAGTGTAGGGTATTATGACTATCATTAGATTTCTTCTTAAGTCGTATATCGTAATTTACTCATCCTATAATTATTATTATAATTTATTTAGACTAAGAATATAAATTCTAGAGCTAAGAAGTAGGGTAAACATTAGTCGAAGCGACTAATCAAGTTCAATATTTTATTGATATTATGTCGTCCAGGTTCTTTCAAGATTAGGTCATAGGGTGAGACGGTCCGAAATGAGTGTTCGAATATTTAAAAATGTATACTCTGTCTTCCCTGCAACTAGCATGCGTTCATTTCCTTCAAGCGTTCTTTGAGGGATTTTCAAGTTTGTAAAGTTTTTTGCAGTCTAACGTGAGTGTGTGACTTCTGCTTATTTGAAATTCTTCATTGCATGTATGAATTTTAGATTCGTTACCCTTGTTCCTGCTCATCACTGAAGGATGAGGGGTATATTCATTTTGTCGAAACGTTTACAACACCCAAAAGGCACCTATATAATAAAAATATATTATTGGTTAGATTCAAATTCTAATTCGTTGAAACAGATCCTTCTGTACGTCTGTCCGTCTGTTTGATGTTTGTTGTAAACACTTTTCTGCTTGGAAAAACGAATACTTCGCTTTCAAATTTACGAAAGAATTTGAATATGACTTAAAGAGGTCAAAGGACACGCCTACAATGCACACACATCTAAATAAGCACAATTTGGAAAACATGAAAACTGCGTGGGTTTTTTCTACGTTACTCATAAACTATAACACAGCTGCGATATAAATTTCCACCATTATTCTGCAAATTATAAAACATCAGCCACGCCCACTCAATGCTATAGATCATGAAAATGTGCTCGTTTCCTTTTTTTTTTGAGTTTATTTTTTTCTAAAGGGTGATGTGCATAAAAGATTCAATCACAACCGAATATAGTTTTCTTACTCCTTTTTTTTACACGCTACATCGCGTATGGTACAAGGGTATATTAAGTTCGTGCGGATGTATGCAACAACTAGAAGGACTTAAGATAGAGCCACCTTTCATTATGCCGATCGATTCAAAGTCATTTTCTGAATCAGTCCAAGCTTGTCTGTCCGTCCGTTTGCTCATTTTGTTTTCTTCGGTTCAATTTGCAGATCGCAACTTTCGAGATATTTTGGTGAAATGTGCTACACCGACACGAACGAATCCCACTGAAAATACTTCGGACCAACTTTACGACCATTTTCCATAGAACAGCTTCTTTTGAACAGTCGTTGTATGAACAACAAGTGTAGCGAAGCGTATTTAATGTTAGGCTGTGTCCCACTAAAGCGTTTTTACTTGTTTTATTTATTTACCTTAAAAAAGATGACAACATTTCAACATTTAACTAAACGAGCTGTCATTGAATATCTTTTTACTCTTTATTGTTTACATGATAATGAAAAAAAAAAAAAAAAAAAAAAAAAAAAATACCTATAAAAATAACAATTTTGCGCGCTGCCTTGTCTAGTTATAATGTTTGAAAAGAAAAAAAATTCATTGACTTTGACCCGAAACTAAATGGCAGTTAATTAAAAGGGGGGAGTGAGAAAGAGGAAAAGAATGATGAAAATATATAGAAAGAGAAAAAAATTCTATATTTTTATTAATATTTTTGTGGTTAAATAATGAAGACGATTCCATTCCAACTAATTCGGATCTTTAATCGACAGCAATTAACTGTGGTTAAGTTGAAATGGTTGCATGATGTAATTCTCGTTACCGAAGGTTACAAAGGTCTTTCGAAGACCTTTATTACACGTACGAGTGATGTTTTATTAAATGAGGTTTTTATTTTATATTATAATTTAATAAATATTTAATTATTTAAAAAGTCTAAAAACAAAAAAAACAAAAAAATACCTGCAAAAGTTTTAATAACTCAAGCATAACCATAAATATAAACATAAACTTTAGTTTAGCTACTGATTTCTATGCAAATTCCTGTTGTACTCCTTGTTTCCTATTAGCTTAAGGGCAGTTTTGTTTGTATTTGTTTTTTTTTTTTTTTTTTTTTGTCATATTTTTTTACACGAACCGAGGGAAACAGAGCATTACAGGGCGAAAAAGAAAAAAATGCCAAAAATCATTAGATGAAAAAAATTGGAACAACAGCTTAAAGCGTTTTAGTTTAGAGAGAACATAGGAAACTTGAAGCTTACACACAAATAGAAACCTCACTCACTGAAATGCTTATGACCAGAAGAAAAACGTAAAGCATTGATATGTTTCACTTTCATTGCAATTAAGGTGACCAAGTAAGAACAAAAGTAATTTGAGCGTACAACATTTCCGCTTCCACTTATTTCGCATCCTAAGCCTTTTATTCGAAGCTTTGCGTTCTCAGCATTTGTTTCAGTTAAATGCTGATGAGTAGAACTTGATAGAGTGAATACTTAAATGCGTCGATGTTCTATCTATAAGCGCAAGAATTTATGATTCATTTTCAATAATTAAATTACGTTTAATTAAAAAAAAATATCTTCGAAATACAAGCTAGTTAATCAAGCAAGCCTAGTGGATCATGTGAGCCTTTCTTTAAGAGAAGCCCTATCTTAAAATCTCGTATTTGATATTGTAAGCTAACGTTTTATGCTTTTGTGAAAGACTTGTTGTGCCACACCTTCTTATCGATATGATGAACGGCTCAGTTTCATCTTTCGGTCTCAATTTTTGCAACTATGTCCTTTCCAGGCACAAAGAGTAGATGAACGGCCACGGAGTTTAACAAACAAAGGAACTGACAAGTCCTTTTATTGATCAGAAATATGTATATCTCAGGAGATTCTACGTAGTATGAATTCTTACGGAAGGTGACGAAGTAATTGATAAGAGAAACAAAACTGTCATCTTACAAATGTTTTCCTCGTTGTCTATTATCGATACCTTGTCCGGCCTTGGATGACATGAGGTCATGTCATCATTTCTTCAATCAAGAGATATCTCTAAAATGAATGCATGCAGTTGCTGCAATAATAAAATGAATATATCACGGAAGCTTGAAGAGAAAAATCACATAAACAGCTAAGCCGGAGATGGGTAAATTTTCATCTCTGAGCAGGGGAATGTAGAAACTCGACAATAATAATAATAAATAGTTTAATAAAATAAAAAATAATAAGAGATCTCCTTGCATATGCTTTGGCTGAATTTAATTTGTCTTAACATGTTCGCGTGAATTCACGTCATTTAAAATTCTACTGACGGCGGCAGTGATGCAGTCAACGAGATTTATTTATTTATTTATTGTCTCGATATATTTTGTAAATAAATTTACAAAGCATGAAATTAAAGGCAGTCGGATAACTTAGATCATATGTTCGCCAGTATTGAAAGCTCTACCGCAGTTGCGATTTGAACCCGCAGCCATTGAGTTGCTACTCGCGATCCTCACCCTACTCGGCCACTCGGAACCTTCTTTCCTAATCTGCAATATTGCTACAATAAAGATTGCTTCGGCATCTGCCTATAGAGGAAGTGAACAAATTATAAAAAAAAAACTTATAATTAAAACGTTGAAGTTTTCAAAGGAGATATTATTAATTTTTATCTTTGATCGCCGGTCGCAAATGGTGTTAATAAGCATAACACGAAGCAGCTCCGACTTTTAATACCAGACCTCAATTGACCGAAGCCATACCTTATTCATCTAAAACTTTAGTTCAGCTAATCAATATTCCAAGTTCGAATATTTGCCATCGCTTGACTTAGTTCGACGCTCAACACTCAAACTAAATTTATTCAACAACGTAAGTGCAATGAGACAATTAGAAAGACCCCTCAAGTAATCAGTTTGCCAGCTGTTTCACTAACAACGATAATTGTCAAATGCAATCAAGTACCAAGGGAAACTGAAGTGGTGAAGAAAGCAAAAGTAAATTTCTGCTCAGACAAGTCTATGATAAGCTACTTAAATATCAGGCTGAGTAGACACTAAGTGATTGCTTAGATGATAGTGATAAACAAAGAAAGAAAGAAACAGATGTTTGTATCGGTTTAGCAGTTCACTGACAGCTCGAACCTGGACATGCTTTTCTTTTCTATTTATATAGGATGTCGCAAAATTTCCAAAAGATTTGAATTTGCCGCCATTTGCGCGGTAGGACGTTGGCAAGGCCAACTGGAAATACGATTTGACAGCTGACAGTTTAGGGTTACTACAAATGGAGCATTACACGGGAAAACAAAGTGCTTAAGCAATCTCTCTCGCGTTGGTGATCAGAACTGGCATCCATCGGCTTTCTTTTTATGCAGTTATTTGAACTCAAAGGTCTATGCCGACCAGTCCACAAGGAGGAGATTCAAGATTCAGATTTCGATAAAAGATTGTATATGTGCCAGCAAAGCCGTGGAGGCCATTTGCCCGATGTGCTACCGTGTCCAATCTATATTATGATTAAAAAAAAAATAAACTCTGTTTTTTGTTTAATTCAAGTCTTGCATGAAATTGCGGACACCCTGTACATGGATTATGATCTTTTCGTTTTTGCTTTATTTTGTCGTATTGTCGTATAAAACTTAGTCCTAATGTTTAGCTTAAAAGTTATTTGTAAAATTCGACTTTATTCGGGTGATATTCTATTCAATCAAATGTCAATGCGGTAAAGTTTACTGTGATCGTACGATTTTGCCTACAACCGTTAGGCGGCGACCTCATAACTTTCTCTTTCTCTTCCCCCACTTCCTTCCCACTGTCACCATATTATACGAATAAGAGGCATCCCTTGAGTGACTGAGCATATATTAAACATAAAAGTATATATATATATATATATACATATATATATAAAACTGAATTACATGAGTAAACCAATAAATAAATAAATAAATCGTCTTATGAAAGAGATAAGCATTAGAGATGAAATGATTTTGTGAAGATAGATAAAAATCGGTAAAGATAGATTAGCAATCTGATATTAATGAGTCTATAATAGAGAGTTTTTATAAAATTGAGGCGAAGTGAACGAAAGTTGTTCTGAGTGTGGCTTTTTATATAAAATGAAATTTAAGTCTATCCAAATTAACCCCTCAATCACCCAGTCTTGACTTAAACATTCGACGCCTTACTGCAGATTCGAGCGTTTCTAATGAAACTCGTTTTATTCATTAGCTAGCTATTCATAAATCATTAAGAATGGTCGAATGACTTTTCCCAGCTCAAGGACATAAGCGTTTTCTTAAAACCTACCTTATTGTTGCATTTAGAAGGAAAAATAATAATAATAATAATGTTAATAATGTTGCGACTATCACGTTGTGTTTCCATTTCAAATAGACTTTTAGAGAAAAAATGTTCTTTTTTTTACGACATTTGGATGTTTATGCCACAACTTATAGTCAAAAAAAAAAAAAAAAAACTTATTTTTGAGTTAACAGAAATTTAACACAAAACCATTCTCGAGAGGTATCCGTAACTGAAGGACACTGCAACAAGCAGTGTAGGTGAGGCAAATTTGCATTAAAGAGATTGAAAGAATTTAAAGAATAACGAAAGCGCCGAATCTAAAAGTCTCTTGCCGGTGACAGACGAGAAAAATTTCAAAAATACTGACAGTTTCGCCAGTCGATTGACGAATATTTTATGTAAGAAAGTTTATTTTCATTGGCTTTTCATTCCGAAAGAGAAAAACATGAACGGGGGAAAATACACACATTTAAAATTTTGAAGTGTGTATAGAAGCGTCTTTTTATTAGAATCAGGCAGAGCTCCGCGTTTCCCCCTTTACATCTCGGCAGAAGTTCAAGTCATCGATTGAATTCAGAATGAGTTTCAAAAACTATTTGACAGAAGCACTTTCACCTTTCGCGTCGATCTCGCTTTTCGTCTATTCAGCGTTCGACTCGATGAAGCTCTTGTTCTTTTGGCTGACGAAGCTTCTAAGTGAATCCAATCGTAATTTGAAGACGTAGAGGTTAGAAATCAACATTACACTGTATGTTCCCAACGGGGTTTTTCTTTTTTCGCCACAACTACACTATTGTGCGGAACGTTTTTCCGCATATCCTAGAAAGCGGAGAGCACCTATGAAGTCGTTCAAAAAAAAAAAAGAAATGTTTGTCATATAACCAATCATTGAGGGGATATTTTCTATTCGTATAACTCGGTGACGGTCAAAAAAAAAAAAGAAATAAGAAAAGCGAAAGAAATGGCAAGGTAATCGTGACTGTAGTCTCGTGGGTGTTAGCCCAATCGTTAAGTGTTATGTGTTCACCGACTGAGCATCTACTACAGCTACAATCAAGTATGCTCCGTACAACGCCATACTGAGGCTTGGGTTCGAGAACACAAGTCTCATCTACCCGGGTACTTATGCAGATGAAGTATATTAGTCCTCCCTAGGAGCTGGGAATTAAAGATTTCTATATAGCAAAGGCGTTGTTCAAGTCCGTTTCAAACCTCAATCTGTGGTCTCTCTTAGCTAAGCAGTACTTAACGAGAAACGAAGAACACATAGACAGTAAAATCGTTTGAAAATATTATCTTTAGCAAGAGCGTCTACCGGATACGTATATCCGAATGTTGCAAATGGAATGATAGGCGCATTCTACCCATCGGTGGTGGTGAGTGTTAAAACTAAAAAGGAACATGATATAAATAGAAAAAATTTATTACACCTGGTCACCTTAAATATCTCTGTCTTTTACTTGTTATGACACCATAACCTATACAATGATATTTTTTCTTTTTTTTTTTTGTGCTTTTTGTTTTGTGTTTTTGTTTTTCTGGTAAAAAGCAACAAACAATAACTATATTGGTATGCCAATGGCACAATTGGCCGGTTAAATGGTTGCCTTTAATAAACTGAGGTCGTTTATAATGCATGCATGCAAGTAAACATACGTTCACATATACCATCGTTACTATATATATATACTATATATATATAAACGGTTCGTATAAACGTTGCAAATGACAATCGCTTTTAATAAAGTTCAATTCCCTTTTTTTTTTTTTTGTTTTCTTCGTTTTTGTAAACAGAGAACAAGGCAAAAAGAAAAACATGTTTTGTAGTCAGTTGCCAGAGGTTAGCCAATTTTTTTTTTCTTTTTTTTTTCGTTAATGGAACGAGTTTATAGCTTAAACTATGTTGTGCTATGTTTTAAGCAAGAAATTTTAATATAGGTCTGCCGCGACCAACGAAAAAGCTCAACTTTAACTTGCAAGAGATTCAAAAAGCGGACGTAATTGATTTCGTTTGCTTTTTTGCTGAAGAACTTAAAGACTCTTCTATTCAAAGTGGGGCAGTTTCGATGACAATTGAAACGTGCGTTAGCTCGATATCTTGATCACGCATATCTTCTCTCCATTTTAACTATTAGGTCGTCAATTGTTCGAATCGTTTAATCGATTATCTATAATTTTCATGCTTGACCATCCAATAACTGCATAAGCAGGCCAATGTATGTATCGTTGTTTTTCCTTCCACAATATCAACAAAACAAAATCGTCTCTCATCCTTGCGCTTACGAATTCAATCAAATCAAGCATCATTAGCATTGCCTCGCTCTTGCATTTAACAAAGGATCACATTGACGGAGTTTCTTTTGCTTGCAGTACTTTTTCTAGACAGGCTTATAATAAAAAAACCAACGTTTTGTGTTTCTCGAGAAACATTTATTTATTATATCAAATGAATACCAAATTTTTCCCCTTCAAAGTAATGCCTCGTAGATATAATACATTTGTGCCGGCGCTTTTTCCAATCCCCGAATCATGGTTGATAATGTCAACAAATGTCTGTGGGCATGTACATCAACATAATAAAAAGAAGAAAAAATTCGAAAGTTGGAAACTTGAAAAGTCGCCTTCTTTTTTGAACACACCTCGCATATGCCTACCAATGGGCTAAAAAAATCTTATAGCAGTTCCAGTTGTATATCCATCACCAAAGAATGACGTTTGCAGACCCCGGAAGGAAGCTTCATAGACTCCAAATCTTTTATTCTTAATCAGCATCAAATGCTGAATCGATTTAAACATGTCCGTCTGTCCGTCCTTTCATCTCTGTATCTGTGTAATGTGTGTTGTAAACATACTGCTATCGACTTTAAATTTGCTACAAATATTAAAAATTTTCGCACCCAATTACGGGTTGAAAATTCGTCAAATTGGTCGGATGACAAGCTTACAGTACTACGGGGAAACGGGGTCGGTTTTTCAAAAGGAATAAGAAATTCGGCTTTCGCTCATTACTCATAAACTACCGCAGACGAATCTATAAAAATTTCAAGGTATATTTTATGGGCGATGTTGTAGTTGTAGTCTCTGGCGAAAAATACGAATAATTGTTTACGTCTATCCCATCTTGTAGTGTATCAAAATGTAGCTTGTTTTTCCAATACCTTTCCAACGGACAGAAGCCTGTTTTGAAAAACCCTATAAAACATGTAAATTCTTGGCCAGTTTGAAAATCGAAATGCACTCAAACATAAACATCTGTTCACCTGTCCATCTGTCCATCTGTTTAATTGTGTAGTATTTGTGGTAGACATTCTCCCGTTTGCAAAAATGAAGATGAAAACGACTCTACTGTGAAAACCTTTTCTTTCCGTGTTTTTTTGCTTGTTCCTTCTTATAAATTGTAACACACACACGCCACATAAATTTACACTTTTGTTTTGAAAACAGGAAAAAAAAAAATCGGCCGCTCTCACCTAATACTATGGACTATGAAAATGTGTATTTTTTCTTCCTTTGTTTTTAGGATCACGCTGAGGGGTGTAAAAAAAATCGCTCACGACCGGGTATAATTTTCTAACTTGTTTCTCTTTAGTCGGCCCAAGGCGAGAGTTTGCTTACGCTTGGAGTTTTTCAAACAAATATTAAAAATTTATTTTTATGAATAGTCGGATACTACTAAGAAATTCTTTTTATTAAATTGTGTTTTTAGGGTCAAATCTTGACTCGCGTTTGGAAGACGACATTTCCGTTTATAATTTTCATGCAGAGATGGTCTTGTGTTTCTTTAATTGTCTTAAAAGTTATATTATTATCCGAATGGTTGAAATTTTTAATAACGTTCCTTATATTTAGGACTCCACAGTGCCCAAGACCGGCTGTTAGGATTATTCTCAATTTACTTTAATGCTTCTTCATCCAAGTGCATATAAATAAGAAATAAATTGAACACAAATAGAAAATAAACTGGAATTACGGTGTTATCGTTAATGGTGGGCGTATTAGTAAACTAATCGGGATTATTTTTGGATCGAACATGTAGACGACTCTGACAAACATTTGCATGGCGGGTTTTCCGAAATGTCTTCACGCAATAAAAAATTATAAATGACAATATAAAAAAACTGTTTTTTCTTTTTTCTTGTTAAGGTTGTCTGTGGTTATAACCCATTCTGGATGTGCGACAACCAGTTTTTAATCGATCAAAGAACGTTTGTGTTACATTTAAGCATCTTGTACTCAATATTTTTTACTGCGGCGATTTGGCAAAAGGCAAAAGTATATGCAAAACATCGGGTAGGGCAGTTAAAGTAACCCGTTACGAGTTGCACAGCATCAGAAGAAATTTTTTTCAATTCTTTACATAATCGTAATACAAATTTAGAAACGCATACGCGAAAACTATCGGCATCTCCTTCATTTTTGTCGACTTTCAACTTAACCAACCAATCTCACAAGTAAAGTAGGAGAAAAGTACCTTTTCACTGTTCATCTCAACGGCTAGAAATATCGGGAAAACCGCTACAATAAATGCACTGCTTTCTTCATGTTTCTACTAAATTTTTCCCTATGGATTTCGAGTAACCTCTTTTTGAACTGTCGATACAAAATTATTGTTAATGCATAACAATCTACATATTAGGCATACGTCCATGCGGGAAAATAGCTGCGAAAAGCAATTAAAAGAATTTCTTATCCCAATTAAACCTATATAAGGGTTTCTGTGGATCTTCTAAAAATGGAAGATAATTACCTTGATGAGACTTTCGACATATATATATATATATAAAAAAAAAAAAGCTGCACTGGCTAACATCAATTTTCACACTATGACCGGACCGATGACTAAACTGTTTGGCTTATGAAAAACTTGTTTTTCAGATTTTGATTGCTTTTCGCAATTCTTTTAATCTTCTTCTCTTTTGGGGCAAAAAGAATTAGCGTAACATGGGCAACCATCTTTTTAGAAAAAGCGAACAAGATGGAAATTAACTTGAAATCTTACGGCTCCGACTCTGTACGCGGCAAAAAAAGAAATTTAAAGCCGCTGTAGCTTAATAAGTTTTTCGATTTTCGAAAAAATGTAAACATTTTCAAGAATTGAAAGCAACTGCTTGTACGTAAAAAACGTAAAAATATCATTTAAGAGAAAGTTTTCTTGGATGAGACAAGGGAAGGGAGAAAAAAAAAGTGACTGAAAGCGTAAATAACTTTAAGGAGAAATAAGAACAAATGAAACTGTAACGTTACCTACATTCTTGACTCCTTACACCGCATTTTTTATTGTGCGAATGGCTTGGTTGAGCCGTGGGGGCAGATGGTTGGTTGGTTGACTGACTGCTTTCCCAATAGTTAGTTACAAAGCATTTAGTAATGTTTACCCTTTGAAGGCATTTAACCGACATATGCATGAGTTGGGATATTCTTTCATTTTCTTTTCTCCTCTCGATCTGCGTCTTTCCCTCCCTCCTCGCACTCTCTCCTCGACATTTTTCTTTTTTATACTTTTACTTTTTTTCTCACTAAACCTTTTTTGTATTGCGGTTTTATAAAAAAAAGAAGAAGAATGAAGAATGAAGAAGAGCTTTTTCGAGTGCAATTGGCAGCACAGCACGCATAGCATAGCACAACACGATTTGTAATTGTGAAAAATTTTTAACTACAAGCAACTATTTAAAGTACGTTAAGGGGATCCACACTTGTACGTTTGTGTATGTTGTGTATAAACGAGCACAAGGGAGTGGGCGAAAACACTCAATTTACGATGTTAACATGTTCATAAAGAATGAAAGAAATAAGAATCAATACAACAGATTGTTAGTATTGCTCGCACAAGAATACACTCATAGCAGCATAGTTATGACTATGGTTAAAAGGGTAAAGAGATGAAATACGAAAAAAAAAAAAAAAAAAATATATAAAAAAAATAAAAAATAAAAAATAGAAAAACCAGGAAAAAAGTAAATAAATCGAAAGTAATGAAAGCTAACGAGGTCATATGTACACGTTCACATACTTTCTTGCTTGCTTTGCTATACATAAATGTTTGTTATTTATTTATTTATTATAAAGAAGGAAAAGTTAAAAATTAGAAATATTTATGCTTTGAGGAAAAAGGAGCCAAAAGAAAATAAAGGAAAAAAACGTTACAACATGTTTATCAAAATTATTAGGCAAGGCCATCTCGTTTTTCACGTGTCCGTACATATACATATACAAATAGTCCACGAAATTTGAAAGGCCACCTTTATAATTTTGACCACATCTCATATATATACATATAAGAAGCAAAAATTAGTTCGATCCGTTAGCTAAGAGAGAGGTTAAGTAGTACTGTTGGGACTAGAATAAAACTACAGCTTCTTCTCTTTAACGGTACGTTCTTTTACCTATATGCAGCTGCATAAATAATTTCACTGAAACTTACATAGCATAGTTTCGTGGATCTTTGAACAGATGCAGTTCCGTCCCCAAAAAAAAAACTTTCCTTTTTTTAATTATTTCGAAGCGCAGCTAAGTGGTCATGACGATACCCAAATGTCTGAAGTCCTAATATCCGGAAATGTCTATGACAGACCGTTCATAATTAAAGCGTTTACATTTTAAGCGTAGAACTTATTAAGAAAATTTTGCAGCATGAATAAGAAAATATCGTATGACCCACGCCATGAGTTAACTATTCCGTTATTATATATTACAAATAAAGAGATAGCAAAATTTTTCAAACTTTTTTATAAAGCAATGCTTCTTTTTCACCATTGGTTACAACATACTTTTGAAAGTTAGTTATCAAAGAGAGAAAGGTAAGGCGATCTTAATTCCTTCCTTTCTTTCAAAGTTTAAAAAGGAGTGTACAAAAATGCAGTACCTATCACTCGAAGGCAAGTGTTACTTTTTAATGACTTAGGACACCCTCCAACACTATGCCGAACATGATGTGATGATTCATGACAGACACAGCTACTGTGTTTACCTCACTAATCATTTAAGTTATCGCCCAATTGTAGCCTGTTCTGCAATAGTCAAGACAATGGAGCCCAGAATGGACAACCACCTGCCTAGATATCGGGAAGTCTACTTAACGATACACAATATGTCTTTCACAAAAATCGATCCACTGTGTATCTAATGTCCTATTTCACCAAAAAGTATAACCGAGCTAGTCGCCACTTTGCAAAAGTAAAGTCATTGCTTTTGATATCTCCAACGCGCTCGAGAGAGTATTGCCTGATGCTCTCGTCTCCAAGCTGAGTGCATATGGTCGACATCATTTTCGCTCGAATGATATCGATATTCTTACACAATCGTTCAAAGGAGTATTATGTAAACCCAAATGTACCGCAAGACTTTGTTGTGATTCCTTCTCTCTTCCCGCGTTCTCATTGATGACTTCTTGTGTGCAACAAAAAACCCTCTTTACTTGTTTGCAGATGACAGTCTCTTGTATTACTGGTACTCCTTCATTAGGAAACCATGCAGCAACGAGATACAGAAAAAAAGCTGCACGATGAAGGCCACAGTAAATCGGGACCTAATAAAAATATCTGACTGGAGCCAGGTCAATTGGGTAAGCTTCAATGCCGTCAAAAAGCGAAGCTGTCCCCTAACGCATACGAAAAGTGATGAACAACCCTTCTACTTTGGTGGTCTCAATGTAGCAGAATCGGTAACCGTTGATGTTGCGAGCATGAGAATAAAAAACGATGTTTGTTGGGTAAAACGTGGTTTCGACGTATTGAAAGACGCAGTGAATGATCGAAGTTTTTTAAGCGGTGCAAAAAATACTTCGCTGTAGTCGATATCCGTTTAATTTACGCCACCTATACCCAGCTAAAATTAGAGCACAACTCGCATGTATGGACGGGATAGTCCAAACTCTGTTTGGAAACCCTTAACTGCATACAGCTGTAAGTTCCGATACTCATGGACGACAAAAGTGTGTCTAAAACTATCGATATCCTTAAGAATGGGCGTAATATGGACTGTGTTGTACTTACGTGTAAATACATCTCCGGCAGAGTTATCTGCATACCACAAAGCACAATATCCCAACTAGTCGTTCTTTAATCATACTGACAGTCGTTGGAGGCGAGATAAACTATGCTTTTAAAGGGAACGTAGCTCTCACCTTCTCGAGGTGAATCCTGATAAGTCAGTGGCCTTTCCTACGGTGCCTGATGTCCGTTTTTTCAAGACGAACAAACACTACTCCCACCTTTCCGTCCCCTTCTTCCTATAACCCTTTCCTGATCACCATCGTGCCCACAAATATGGGAGGCATCCCCTCAGTGGCTGTTCATAAAAAAGAAAGAAACAAATAACAATAATGTCATAATGCCACTGAAACGCAGTTTACATGGCTGCAATGCATCATTAAAAATTAAACTCAATTATATTCCGTTCATAGTCATGTATTTTGACACACGTTGGCTGCAATTTCCAAGTCACATGGTCTGTTTTTGCTATACGCTCAAATATATAATAATTTTATATAAATCATTTCTTTTTATGCTGGTGAGAGAAAAACATATATTCCTTGCTGCGCTTCAGCTATTTGTTCAGCAAACATACAATCGTAGAAGAAATTTCTTATATTATCAGGCAGCAAATCTGTCCGTTTACTTCACGTAAAGCTCATTTACGCGTGCTAAAGATTAAGTTTTTTCTACACAATCTCAGATACCTACTTACGTGAATATTTATGGAAATACCATTGCATATACAATCGCATCTCTCGCACCGGCATATACTAATGAACGGTCTTGGAACGACTCAATTCATAACCAGAATTTACACTCTTTAGCTCTACAAACAAACGTACTACCATGGTTCACATATTACAGCCTCAGATGGGACGTTAGTTGCCTTAATAATAGGTCCGATGCAATCGGATGGATCATCTATCCTGCATATGTGAGACTTTGAAATATGGTGATGATCTTCTATTTGCATGTCCCAATATTAGCACATCCGTTCCTCAATCCACGCTTCATAGATTGATTGTATATCGTCTTCATGATTGCAACCTTTTCCACGTCCATTGTAAATGGAAATTACATTGTGTCAGAAAGTGGATGAAAATGAGCAATTAGCGATAGCATAGCAATACTTTGCTACGCTTTTCTTAAAGCGAAACTTTCGTTTATGGTAAAAACGCGAATAGTCAGTGAGACTTTTTTGAATAGACGAGAACAACACTTTACGCGTAATTTAAGGAATCTTCCGCAAAAATTTACAGAAACAAACTATTCCGTAAGTCAAGCAATCGCATCATTAACTACTCGAATGAGCATGTCAAGCCTTAGAAGTCGGTAAAATCAAAATTTTAATGCATTCAGCATTCGGTGACCGCAGAAGATAGCCATGAACTCATTATTGATTAATTTTTTATAGAAACATACAACGATCCCAACTATTTAACGGGTTTACATGAAAGTGTACACGACTTCACTTCCGTTCATCTTGCAATCTAAATCCTCATGTACAGGTCGCGATCAATCGGAGATCATTGTCAACTGTTATGTACCGCAATTTTCGCTCTCTGGCCTCTCTGAGAACAAAAATGTTTTTTTAAAGCTCTTTTATTGGATAAACTCTCGACGCAGAGAGTCACATAGAGAGAGGGAGAGAGAGAGAGAGCGAGAATGGTGGCGAGTGGTAGGGGGAGATGGGGAAGAGAGAGATTTCTGGTTGATTTAAACGCTATATTTGACAATAACGTATTTGAGGTATAGAAGTTTCTTCTTTTTTCTTTTTTTTCTTTTTATTTTGCAATTCACTTTAAAGATGTGCGAAGAATTGGCTTTAGCTTTCAAAAACAGAAAAATATATTTAAAAATTCCTTTTATTCAAATCTTTGCTAATTTAAAAACGAAAATGAAAAGAAAAAAAGTTAACGTATTGCTAATTCCGGTCATTACCTAAGTAGGTTAACAAGTTGAATTTGAAAAAAATTATACAAAAAAAAGAAAAAGAAAAAGAAAAAAAACAACAAAATAGATGGAACTATTAGGCCAACCATCAAATGGTATAAGTGTCTGCTGAGAAGAAAGTGAGAGAGAGAGGAAGACAAACAGAATAGAAGAAAAACCCCACAACTAAATACATGGCACACTTGTCACTTGTCTGTCAATGGGTCAAAACCTTTAGGCTGTGCTATGCAAACAGACGCCACACATACAATATGTAGATTTGAAGAATATAACAGTAACAGCAACAACAACAGCAACAACAAGAATGGCAACGACGGTAGTAGTAGTAGTAGTAGTAGCAGTAGTAACACAAGAAATGCGAACAACAAAAAACATCACAAAGAAAGAAAAACAAAGTTGAGATCTAGTGACATTTATAACACAAAGTTAAACAAGTATTTGAGAAGAAGAGATGAAAAAAGCATCGAGAAACGAACGAGAAATAGAGAAAGTTATAGATGGGTGTGTTGTGATGTGACAATGATTCTGATGATTATGATGATGATGTTGATGATAATGACGACGACGATAATTATTATTATTGTTATTATTGTGATGTTTGTTAGTCGTGTTGATTTTCCTTCTCTTTCATAACATGACCCTTACGCGCGCACAAACACACGTTACATACGCACACACAAATATATACGCACATATATATTAACATACATACACAAAAAAGGCATGCAATGTCGATATGCTCACATATCCATTTAATGGTGGCCTTTGGCCAGAAATGCAAAATAAAGAGACGATGACGTTGCTGTTATATTTTCTTGTTGTGTTGTTGTTGGTGTCAATGCTGTTATTGACGATGACACAATATGGAAATGTGCAGAAAAAATGAAAAGAACTGACTCTAGATAACCTATTGTCAATTATGTTTGTACATTTATATGCTAATACGTGTATATTTTTGTACATATGTATGTATGTATGTATCTAAATATATTTGGATACATATATGTAAATATATGTATATTACGTGAAGGCCATTAAATTAAGAGAGAACATTAATGTGCATACATATGGGCATTCAAATAAGAACCAATATTCAAGTCGGTAAAGACGTTATCGGTCTCATTTTGATGACATTACTCAAAAATATGGTTTCTTTTGCTTTTGTTCTGTTTGTTCTGTCGTTAAATGAACGGTTTTTGTCCATTTCAGAGGCAATTAGCAATTTTGATGAAAGAAAAGCTTCTTCAATACGAAATCGCTGAAAATAAATGCACGAATTATTTTTTGCACTTTAGTGTCATAGAATAGTTACAAAAATAGTCTAAGTGTGACTTTTCCTACAATATTTTCTTTTGTTTATTAATTTATTGAAAGCACACTGTGGATGAACAAGGCCGGCCTTTCTCAAGCACCTTTTCAAAGATGGCGTCACATATTGGCGAGTTGCACTTTTAACCAGGCTGCTATTTGGCCTGTGTGTACGCATTAAATTTCTCCAAAATATATTCAAAAATAGAAAAATTGTATGCTAAACACAAAATTTGATGGACAGGTAAGCCCAACTCCAATATAATCTTAAGTCTATGGATGCAATCGAAATTGGATTCATTTCAAGTAGTTTATCGTATTTGACCGCAGTGAACACCTTTGGAGCAACCTAGCACTGGTGATTTTTTCCTCGTACCCAATGTACAAAAGTACTACTCTTCTCCTCTATCCCTCTCTACCTATAATCTTTCGTGGTCGCCATTGGGTCCACACATGCTCGTATAGGCCACAACCCCTGAGTGTCTGGCCATTAAAAAAGAAAAAAAGAAAAAGCAGATGCACTTCATATCCAAAACGGTTTTATATACACGGTAAGCAAAGCTTCGTTAATCAATGCGATGAGCGCATGAGTTTGGAAAATCCAAATCTTTCCAGGAGTAAGAAAGTAATTTAAATATAACCATAAAAATTTTGTTATGGCTTCTAATAGCAACATATGCTCTTCACCTGATATAATTAAATCTAATTGGAAAAATTCAACGGAGACCACTTCCGATGATTGCACGAGTCTTTAATAAAATAAAATGAAATCCTTACAGAAGGCCTTTCAATTCTTCTACAATATAGATCGGATTCTTTAATTCCCGTTCGAGATCACATCATCAACTCTGTTAGGCAAAGATATAATAGGAGGATATAATAATGCGTTACGCGTTTTGGATTACATTTTCGGATGTCGGTATTAGAAAGTCAAGAGTCTTTTATTTCTCGTATATTCCACTGGTTTAGGATATAGTCTCTATAATAGTGGCGTGATAGAGCGCCGCCATATTAATACATTGAATGACATTCGATGTAATGATATGATCAATAAGTCCCGGGAATCCCTACACCCACCCAAAGGTCCAATTTATTGACGTCCAGAATAACATCAAGCTTCACTTTCCACAATGACTTCTGCAGCATACTTTTTCAATTTGCAAGGACCATACCTGCTTTGTACATATATGCAATTAAGGGAAGGAATGGCCGCGAAAAAAAAATAAGAAATTGAAAGAGTTTTTTTTTTTTTTTTGTTATTAAATCAAATCTTATAGCGAATATTGCTCTAAAATAAAATCAACTTAGATCTTTTTTTAGGCGTCAATAATATTCTAAGAGAGAGAGTTTGGAAATTTGAAACTTTTCATTGCTTTCTTTAGATTTCCTTTTGCATAAAACTTAAGATGACTGAGAGAGAACCCGTTTAGATTTTTAAAGAACTGTGTGATGCGTTTAATACTAATAAGTGACTTTCATAAATTACTTTTAAAAATTTTCCTCTTAAAATGTAAATAAAATAATATTTTTTCAAAATTTCTTTTCCAGCATCAGAGCACGGATGGACATCAGATATAATAAAGTGTATTGAAATTCTTTCAATCGTTACATTTATAAGTCATCGTTATAATGCTTTATATAAAACGCATATAGAAGTTGAGTTTCACTGAAAAAGTGTATCTACCATGCACTGCAGTAAATACCCACCATAATGATGAGGTTTGCGCTTTGACTAAATTTTCAGTAAAGACCACTTAAAAGGGAACTCATTAAATTGTTGCAAAAAGTAATTAAAAGTTATCAACTCACCAAATTAAACCAAACGCTTAGAAATTTTTAGTCATTTCATGGCACAAAGTTCATTAAACACAATTTTCCTCAACTCCTGGTCACTTCTCTCTCTTCTCTCTTTATCAATCTCATTTTCATCCTTATTAATTTATCTCGCTCGCACAATGCAATATTCTTGTTCTCTCTTTCTTTCTAAATGCTAACGGTTTATTATTGCAATCCAACAGCATGCAGGCAAACCAATCTATTATTAAATTTCGATTTCATAGCCAGGAAAATGAAATGTTTATTAGATGGATAAAGTTAGCTAAACTGGCCACTCATTGTGTGTACACACCATACCACCCAAAGCAGAACCTAATTAATTGCCAACAAATGCATGTATTTATATAAACATACACACATATATACAGATAGACCAAATCAGACATATAACTGCGGAAGCTAAGCATAGTTACAAGTGTACAAACATTATTTTGTAACTATTTTGCCTGAATTTACATAAGATGTTATAGGCGGAGAGAGGCAATATTGTGGTTTGCCTAGTGTCCCGTGTGCAATCAACACAACATATATTCCGTACCGTATACGATATTTTTCCTTAGCTACGTTAAGATGAACAATTATTTGCGTAACTATTGTTTGAAATATTCTCTCTAAACATGTTTATAGTGGTCCCGTATAGACCTGCGGTAATGTTGTGCCGTCGCCGAATGTACAATAAACCACAATTATGTAGATATTGAAACCACAAATTTTGTCAACTATACATAGCAACGAATTGCCAGTGGTTGTAAAACAGTTGCGAGCAGACAAATAAGATGAATGATGTTTTTATGAAACGACGACTCACTACCCAGTACTAATTGGGATGCCGATGACGAGACTTAACAAGCAAGCAAGCAAGCAAGCAAGCAAGCAAGCTTACACTGCTTTTACATGTTATCGTGATTATCCTTTGGAAAAGAGAATTCCTTCGAAGCACAATTTAATCGCAGTGGTAATGCAACTGAAGAAGACTTACAGAAGAATTCACATTTAAAATCTTATTATTGCAGAGTTTGAAAAGTTTGATTGTTAAATATAAGTGCAAGTGCAGGGGCAACACACAGGCTTAACGGAAAATTTGAGGCTCTTTCAAACGTTTTGCTTCCATACACTCACCTGGCTCTTTAATTACATATTGCTCTATTACATATTGCTCTATATGTGTGTCCGTCTGTCTTCTCTTTGTTGTTTGAATATTTATTTAGGGTTTTTTTTTTTTTTTTTTTTTTTTGGTTTCTTCTTTTCGTTATTTTGTTTTTCCGGCAGGATTGCCAGCCTGCGGCTATTTACTGTTTTCTGCGTTTGTAAGTGTGTGTACGTTTTTATTGTTTTAAGCTAAATTAAAACATGTACCGTCATTGTTTTGTGTGTGTGTGTGTGTGTGTGTGTATGTTTGGTGACCGTCAGCCAGTTTGTATATGCATAGCATAAAGTCCTTATTATTATCGCTATTCTTGTCATTGTTGTTATTATTATTATTGTTATTATTCTTTAATGCAATGACTTCCATACGCAGTATTGTTTGTTGTCATTTATTGCATGGCCACATCAACGACAATAGCATAAGCTATGGTTGTGTAAACGCCCCGTGAACAATATTACGAAAATTTATTAATATCAACCTTTTTTATGTCGTTACGTCGTTATGCTTGACGTTATTGTTGTATTATAAAAAACAAAAACAAAACAAAACAAAAAAGATTGAAATGTTAATAGTAAACGCACAACGCTCATGCATTTTACAACTACAACAAGTACAATGATAGCGACAACGACAACAAAAATAATAATAAAGCAAAAAGTAAGCGAAAAAGAAAATATTCACCCTATGGTGCATTTGTCATCTATCCACTAAATAAGACTTTCCCTCACTTGGTAAACTGAATAAAAATAGTTTTAAAGAAAAAAATCACAAATCACTTAAACGGTATCTACGCGATACCAGTGCCATCACTAAGTAAAATTCTTCTAAGACAAGAAAACTTTGGTTTTTTGGGAAAAAGTCTCGTTTTCGCTCGACATACTTTGTTCAAGTTTCAAATAACTGTATTTGTTAGACAGCTCGCAATTGTTCTCCGTTGCATTCGCCTTGAAGGTACACAACCGACTCCTGAGACTCACAAGTCGCGATGGTAGTCACCAATACAATTCTATCTGTAGAAGGAGTGATGAGTGAACTCGTTGAAAAGGGAAAGAGGCTTTTTCTGCTTGATTGTGTTCTTAAGTCACTGTTGTTGAGAGACATGGGACCGTTATCATTCTGTCCTGTTCAAGATAGTCAGTCAGCAAAGATTGTGGCATGTGAATGCCAACAAAAACAAACTTAGATCACAATTTTTCGCGCCTGTTGTTGTTTTTTAACACCACCCGCTCAGGATAGTGTCGTAGGATAGTGGACGGACAAGGGGTTAACAAAAGATGTTAACAAACATTTTATTGAAATAACAAAAAAAAAACAAACATGTGAAGAACAAATCCCAAAACTTAACATGCGTTTTTCCCGAAACACGATTTGTTGTCAAAATGCCATAATTCGAACAATTTTCATTCGAGCTTTTAACAATATCTTTAAAATAATGTTTTGATGGGAGTACACAAGAGATGTTTGATAAGAGAAATTAAAACATTACTCATTAACAAGTGGTTGGGGTCAAATTTTAACTTTTTCATTCGAATTCTCGTCAAACACGAAATATACCCTGCGTCCTTCTCTAGCTCTCTCTCTCTCTCTCTCTCTTTCTATAGTCAAGTGGATTAAGTGTTACTTTGTTTTTGCATCTTCTTAGATTCGAGTTGACCAGACTGCACACCGCACAGCCCGTAAAATGTACTATGCCCCGTACAAGAACGATTTTAATGATACCGTTTTTCAAACAAATTTTTATTTATTAATTTTTGTCTTTTTGCTTAATACCTTCGTCCAATATTGTCATTCCATAACGTTTTTTTTTTGCATTTCGGATAAATGTTTTCCACAAAAAAATTGTTTTTTTTTAAAGCTGTTACGGTAAAGTAAACGCTGATATAAACGGATTGAAATGCTAAACGGATGACGAGTGCCTGACGACGAGTATTCTAAAAACCCTTCGCATTTTTCAGCTATGGCGTACTGTAAGCAATGCTGTAATTATGCGTACTTTCCTTCAGTGCTAGTATTGTCGGTCCACCAATCAAGACCTTTAACAGGCCTACTAGCTTTTGTCAACTTTCTCTCTCTAGTATACCGTACGATACATGAGCGCAAAGACAGAGGCTCTCTAGGATAATCTGCATATGAGTAACTTTCCGCCATTGCAGATGGCTCCGCTATTAAGGCGAACTTAAACACATACATACTACTTCTTCATTCCCTTCTCATCTATCTATAATCACGTTTTAGCATAACCATGTGTAAAGCATGTCCTCTGAGTGCCTGAGCAAATGTGAGTAAAAGGAAAAGGAATGTTAATTAACTGCGAGTGAAATCATTACATAATAGCAATTACTTATGGTCGGTCCAGCAAAGGACTTTCGACTACAAGCGTAGTAAAATTAAATAATTGCGCTTAAGCAAGTTTGCATTCCTATTTAGTATTTTGTTGTTCTTCATCCTCGAGAGGTAAGTAAGTACGGTGGGTATATTTTGGTCTCAAAAGTAAGGGCACAATTTCCCATATTATCAGGGAATAGAGACAGTTTTTAATATAACTTTTATTTATTTATTTTCTCCCTCTCTGGCTGCAAATGGCACATTCAGCCATAGTAAGCAATTCCCTTAAGGCTAAAGGACGTAAATTACACTATTGTAGAGAAGATAATCAAAGTCCAGCAAAGTTAATAGTTTTCAGTAATCAAAGGGCCCATATTTTTGCTTAGAAACCTATGTTTTTCAACTCAAGGTATTAGCGAAGTGAACTTAAGTCTAAATGTTAAAACTATGATAACATATTTCAAAGAATATCGATCAGAAAAGCAAGTAGACAGTATACAATATAATAGGCGTTAAAGTATTCAAAGCAAACACAAGTCAATGTAAAGTATTAGAGGCGAGCATAAGTCAATGTAACTATGGTATATAGTTACTTATAAGGTATGGTCTAACGCAGCGAGATTCGAACTCGCCATCGAACCGACTTGACAGTGGTGAGTCTATCCACTAACACTATTCACACCCACATTTCCACCTCACTGTTCTTCAATCGCATCCCAGAAGTCTAATGTTATCAACCAGCTCCTAACTAACATGGATATTATATGAAGGGTAGTTGTCTGCATATAAGTTTTCATTGCCAATATACGTATATATATATATATATATATATAAACCAATAAAGCAATTATGAAGCAATTGAAAATTTATTATCAATGAAAGTGAAATGAAACTTTAAAGGCCTTTATATGCCTCGTTAGAGGCAAAGATTCAAAATTTTTAATAATAATTTGAATGGAAATAAATTGCATAAGAAACACTTCGAACGGATTAGTGATGATTTTGTTTTTTTTCGATATGATTTGATTTGATTTGATTTGATTGTAAATATAATAATCCTTAATTGTTGTTGTTGTAAACTGGCACAAAATCGAACTTCTCCGAAGAAGAGAATGATACGGTAATAACGTAAATAGCTTTACATAAATTGTTCAAGCAAATCCTCTTAATTGCAAATATTTTGATTGCTTTGTATACATAATTTGTATATTTGCTAAATTCTCCTTTCTTTATCTATTTATTTATTTATTTTTATTATTATTATTATTTTTTTTTTTTTTTTTTTTGTATTGTAAATTTCCACACTCGTTACATTGGATGCATGCAAAAACCGTAAATTTATGATATATTTATATTACAGTTGTTTCATTTATGATTTTATGCAAATTAAGAGACCCGAAAACTTTAATTATACTGATATTATATGAAATAATTTTCATATGTATGTATGTATGTGTGTGTGTGTGTGTGTGTTTTGGAAGTAGCTTTTCCAAATGATATAAAATATAATAAATTATGCGATTGCAAGTTCCGTATGCCATAGAGAGCGAACCTTGGATACTTATCAACTCAAACAAAATATTTAATGATGGAAAAGAGGTATCGGTCAAGTTATCTATCCATGCATTGATTGATACTTATTGCAACAATTAGTTGCTTAAAGTGCTACATAGATTGATTTTTGCTAGTAATTAATGTTCCTCGCTCTCTCTCTCTCTCTCTCTCTCTCTCTTTCGTTCTCTCAAGTTTGCACATATATGTGCATCCTGCACGAGTTGAGTTATAAAATTTGACATTAACTACATACGAATGCATTCATTTAATTGCGTTGGATTTAACTGCCTTGAACCGTTATTTACTATTAATTACATCTATCCAAGGATAGGATTGTTTGTGCTTGTCATGTCATTCCTCGTTTGCATATTATTTGAATGCACTTTTTGTACGCCTTACTCATAAAGCTGCGTTTTGTAATTCCCGATTTTAATTCGGTTTACTACGCTCTCGTTTGATCGTTCACTTGTTTATGCTTCCCTTGTTATATGTCTATGTGTCATTCTCCTATCTGTCTCTCCGGCTATACATGCTTTGCTTTATGTGACACTTACGAGAAGACGTGAAGTTTAACGCTTCAGATACCGAACAAATCAGTTAGCCATTGGCAGCATAATCAAGGACAGCGGAAAATAAAGACCAATTTACTTTTATCTCTGTTAAATCCAAATCCATTTCATCGCCCCCAAAGTAATCCCCCTCAGATACTGTACACTTATGCGAACGTTTTTTTCCACTTCTCGAAGCCTTTTGCCATTCGGCTTGCATTTCTTCAATCGACCCCAGACGTTGTCCCGGAAGGGGTTTTTTGAGTTTAGGAAATAGTCGGAAGTCATATGGGCCTAACCCGGGTGAATACGGTGCTTTTGGAATAATATAGGTTGAATTTTTGGACGATATGGTCACACAGAACCAATGCAGACATTAAGCGATTTTGGTACCAATCGAGATTTGACATCGGCGTCAGCAAGATCCCTAATTGTTAATCGACGATTCTTGAGCAACTTATTTGTGATTTAATGTGACTTTCATCGCTGGAAACTCTTCGGGTTCAAGTCGTTTGCAACCTTCTTTGCATTCACCTTTCATACCACTTGTAAACATTTCTTTTCGACAAATGTCTGACCCCCAAGCGCTCTCAGCAACATCCTCAACGTTTTTGGACAAAAAATTTTATTTCGCCAACACAATTTAACGCAAATTCTTTGCTCAACAAAATCGCACATTGCAAAAATCGGAATCACGTATGACGTTTATAATGTGAGATTTGACACAAATGTCTGTCGAGTTTAGGAAATCAGATATTTCTGATATTCGATACATTCGCAGACGTCTTAAATTTTGCTGCTTGGTTGCTGTTTTTTTGCTTTTGCAAATTCTATAATTCTTTCACAGATCTGATTTAACAAGCCCTATGGTTATAATCGTTTATCCGATACATCTTCTTTCTCCTAGTGTATAAGTGAGTCCATTTAAATCGCCTTCATGCATTGGAAAACGAAGCCAGGTTTTCCAGAGGACATAAGTCGCCATTACTTAAAAAAAAAAACAAAAAAAAAAAAAACCAAATGAAAGGATCGCATACGAAGCTAACTCAATCATGAGACGTACAGCGAAGAGAATAAATATATACCAAGACGTGACTCAATATATTTTGACAGAAATGTTAATAAAATAAAAATGGAACTGCATACAAGGTACGTCTCACATACCTTAATAGCATAGGCAAAACCTTCATTGTTTGCGATTTTTTGACGAAAAAATGCCCACGTGAATTTAAATATTCCTCCGCAAGGCGGACTGGTTCCTGTTTACGAAACTCAAATAGGTCGTAAAAGTGACATGCTTCCACCAAAGTTATAAACGGCCAAAAAGATGAGACAATGCATGGCGAATATAGGAGGTATCATACATTAAGTGAATTGAGAAAATTGTTTTCTAATTTAAAGGAATACTTCTTCTTCAGACCCACAAGAAACATATTTAAGATGGTTTGTTAAAAAAAGAAAAAAAAACAAACGGGCGCCTTGAATGAAAGTCATATTCGTTTACAAAGCTCACCTGTACACTGGGTTTCCCAACTAGCTTTCTTCGTATATCGTATACGATGATTTACTGATATTTACATAATACGAGAATGGATTAACATAAGTGGTTCGTTCGGTAAGCGAGGCGAAATCATTTTGCAACAAGCGTTTAAATGGTTTCGATTGAAAATTGGGTGAAATTTTCGATCGATACCCATTAGAGAAGATATTGATGAAAATGTATTGTAATTTTCATGCATCTTGGCTTTTTGCAGGCCTTTCATGCTCGCTGTTTTTTACGCGTGCCAAGTCTCTAAGCTGCAAAGACTTGCATGGAACTTAAACCTTCTATCACACTTTTCACGACTTCGGTGATTACAACAACCGATATACATGGACAAATGGACATACTTACGATTATGATTATGTTGATGAAAAACATGTGCGTCTAATATGTTACAGAGGGAATAACATATTTAGCAAACCATTAGCACGTAGTGATGGGTATAAAAATTTGTTATAATATGCATAAAAGAAACGCTTTTAGCTTTTATAAGCCCTCTAAACTTCTCGCTTAATGCGAACAATTATCAATTAATGATTTCGAACGAATGCATTTTGAATGAATAGTAAACTTTTATAAATGATTTGCAATTTTTCATCAATCATTTAAATATATATATATTTATAAAAAGCATTTATAAGTTCGCCACGAAAACTAAAATTTATAAATTATCTTTAATTGACCACTTATTTGTTTGTCCATCTGTCCGTATAAATCGCTTCTTTTTTTTCATCATAAATGAAAGAATCGCTCTTCTTCTTGATTCGCGATTTTCCTTGAAGGTCTTTGAAGTAATATTTTATCATTAAGTCTCAGGACACTTTATTTCCTAAAAAAAAAAAAAAAGAATGACGTAGAAGAGTAGAAGAGGAGAGACAAAATGAACAGTAATGTAAAACAAAATCTCATAAAAATTTTGCAAAAAAGCAGAAGGCAAAGAAAACAAAAACCCCAAATCCTGACTATAAATCCTCCACAAATGTTGAGCAGCTTTTACACTCTAAGTAACATGGTGCGAATTTCTCTCTCTCTCTCTGCACAATATACAAAAACACGCGTACGAATTTTTCTTCCTTTAAAAACCAAAGCAAACCACACCAGAGACCACGTTTTCTACCTCTCGGCCGATGTCGCACGTTCCCTTCCTCTCTCTCCTTTAATAAGTTACAACCGCCGCTACCATCGCCTAAAATCAACTGCACCGAATTTGTTGTTGTTGCTGTGACTACTCTTGTTGTCTGGGCTGTTATACTTTTGCTGTTGTTGAATGCGTAGAGAGTTGGTTAAGTCACTGCATAGTTGTTACTGCTTGCTGTCGTTGCTATCTTTGTTGCTGTTGTTGCTGTTGTTGCTGTTATTGCACGGTTGGTTGGTTTAACAAACGATGGTTAAATAAATATTTAACATTCATTTGCATAAGTTAAATAAATTCTTTAGCAATTGCAATTGTTCGCAAAGTGCTTTAAAAAAATTAACAAAAAAAAAGAAAAAGGAAGAAAATGAAAGATAAAGAAAAAAATGAAAAAAGGAACAAAAAGTGTTGGGCAGCAACTGATAATACAAATCGAGGCGCGATTTTCTAACTAGTTTAACATTAACGGTAATTGGTTAAAGACGTTTAATAGATACCCTATATACAGGCACGCACTCGCACACACCCATACTTGTACTCTTACATTTCATTCCATTAAGTAAGCAAAGCTATGATCACCACTTGCTACCAAGACGCGAGTAAATGTTTAAATAATTATAGTAAGCTGCAAGGTAAAAATTGTAGCCGAAAAATTCAGAATAAGTTTTTTTGCTTCAACCGTAAAGCCTCCCCTATGTGCGAGGTATTTTTTCTACTTTTTACTTTCCTTTCATAAAATTACTCTTTACTTCGACATTTCACTTGATATCCTCGTCACATTTTTATGTAGGCAAGAATTGCGACTAGCACGTTTGTGTTTGCGGGCTCAAATCTCAATGCGGTAGAGTTCACTTTGGTCATAGTTGTAGTGAGTGCCTAGTCGGTAAAGGCGTAAAAAATACTTACCGATGGGGAACACATCCGTTAGATTGCGAACGCTTCCCTACTTCCTTCTCATGCTTCACTTCTTTCCGACTGTCGCCGCATTACACGAACAGGGGACATCACCTGAGCGATTCGTCATATCGTAAAATATGTATTTACTTACAAATTCTAGAGTTACTAAATACGATACGCAAACGGCTCTCCTTGTCGAAGTTGCCAAAATATTGCATTATTTTGTCTGTAAGTTTATGTAAGAAAGCCGATTCCCTTTCTCTCTCTCTCTCTCTCTCTCTTTGAGCTTAACTCACTGCTTTAGGTCATACCACAGAAGTGTATTTAGCACAGTTTTTAGAAAGTTGGAACAAGTCGAGTTTGACCCATGAAACTAGTAAGTTGTAAATACTAATACCGTTCATACATAGATACCAAATTTCAAATCCCCAAAATAGTATAAATTGAAAAGTAACATGTAATGTGGTTATTAAGTCAGGGTCATCACCGTTGCCTTCTAAAAATCTGTTTGGTTCAAATTAACGGACAAAAGTTTAATAGACGGTATCAGTAGATAGGTATCACTCGTGAAGCAAAATAAAATCATTTCGATTTTAAAGAATATGATAACAAACGTTAAGAAGCAGGACAAGAACGTGAGGAAGAGGTCATCATCTAGAACGATGAAGCGAAGTCGTCGTAAAGCCTATACTGATGGCGTACACGTAATGATTTTTATTTCGATTGGCATTGGAAGGCAGTCAGTCCTTAATCATAAGATGCTCTAATCCAATGATCGATTACACCCTCTACTCATTCGGCTAAAAGTTGAGCAAGCTTGTCTGCAAAACTTTGATGCATCGATTGCATAATCCGGAATTCTCCACACTACGATTACCAGATGTTTCGCTCCGCATAGAATTCTCATAGTTGAGTTCAACCGTTCCTTCAAGTCTCGTCGAGAAATCTGATAACCCTAAAACTATTGGCCCACATTTGAATGAATTAATGAAAGGTTGATTTTTAAACATAAGGAAATTAAGTTCTAAATTTCCCTGAACCAATATGGGACTATACTCCTAAGATTAAGGAATAAGCAATCAAACGCATTTAATAAGTGTAAGATTTTCACTTCATATAATTATTTTCAGTATTCTATTCCGAATGAAAATTTCTATAAATGAGTGGAAAGAAGTAAATGGCATCTGACACCTGACATCCTTAGTACATTCGTATAGAAATGATTTGAGCATAGATAACTGAAGGTTTAATCTGGTTTTGAAAAATCTGCACAATTTAGAAAAAAAATCATTATTTTAGTAAATAATCACTAAACGCATAGCATAGATGGCAATAGAAAGAATCCAAAATTCGCCTTAGATTGGAAAGTAACTTTTTCACTCATTCATTTCTTAAATTGATTATTCCTTAATATTTTTAAGTAGTTTTTCCTCCCTTTTCGCTTATTAGTTTAAATCACGAAAATCTCACACGTACTGTTTACTGTTTACTTGCACTTTGTCCATCAAGATGATTAGGTGATGAATTATGCGAGCTTATGTAAAGACATATAAATATATATAGCAGTACATTTGCGTTAAATCACCCATAAAATATGCTACACTTGCTAGTTTATTTACCAGCATAAGAACGAAAACAAACCTGTGTCCCTAACCCAGCAAACCTTATCAACGAGTAAAAGTCAAAAGTGATGTAAGTAAAACGTAATCTGAAAAAGAAAAACAACAACAAAAAGTTCATTTAAAGGATTGTTTCACCTGGAAAATAACAGGATACGTGTCGTAGCAACTTAGCCCCGACGTATTATTCAAACTGTGTCCAAATTCTTCGGCGCAAGATAACACATCGCAACCATGGATTAAAGTTCTTGCAAACTATTCTACATTTTACTGATGGTAATTCGGTAAAGGCATTATGTTGAACCGGAAAAAATTTGCGTACGCTATAAGCAATTAGCAAAGCAAAAGCCAAATATGAAAAGCAAAAAATTGACTTCGCAAGTTTTGGCAAAAAGTACGTCAAAAGCAGTTTGACGTTTGACATGAGAGAGGAAGGATTGACTATATATTACGTACTGGATCCGATAGATCAAGAGATAAAGATATGGGGAGAGAAAGGTAGAAAGACAAAGGAACACAGATAGTGGTGAAGAAAGAGAGAGAAGGAGAGGGTAACAGAGGGGCATAAAAAGGGAAAGTGAAAAAGTATGCGTATTCACAGAGTTTGTCTGAAATATCCAATTATTTATTTATTGTTTATATATTTTGTAGACAAATTTATAAAGTGTGGACTCTCTAGGCTAGTAGATAATCTAGATCGTAGGCTCGTCTGTATCCAAATCTCTATCGCACTTAAAACTTAAACCCGCAAAAACTCCTTTGCGTATTCGGCTAGTCATGCTAATAAAAAATAGAAGTAAATTTTCAATACGAGAATGTCTCCGATTTCAAGTCAACATATATACAATAAGTTTTAAACTAATATTTCCATTCCACACCACTTATGGTACAAGCATATATTGAAGTTTATACGAATGTGTACAACACCCAGAAAGATTTGGGACAGACCCGCTTGAACGTACCGTATCAGAGAAGATACCTTTTACCTTAACACAATACGGATTATCATTTATTGGTGTATTGGTGATAAGAATACACTTTTGGTTTATAAATTGTTTGCTGGGTTTAGTTAATAATAAAAATATAAGATGTATTGTTGTTTTTTCTTCCATCCTTTTAACTGCGAAATATAAAAAAAGAAATCTTTAGAAAGTTTTACTGAGATATATATATAAATCAATGTCGGTGAAAAGAAGACATTTTTTTAACGTTTAAAAAAGCACAAGCGTCAGGAAAACAAACAAACATGGCATCATCGTGTCAACTCATGTCTCTCGCTTAAATGGAAACTTAGCTTGATTTGTTCATGTCGTTTATTTATTTGTTTGTTTTTCTTCTTTTCTTCTTTTCTTTTTTTTTTTTTAAGATATCACGACAATAATCCTTTGTGGGTTTCTATATTGCTTTGACTGCAGGAAAATAGGAACGTGACAAACAAGATCTTACTTTTTTGCCGACTTTGTAATTAAATATTTTTATCAAATATTGATTTATTCTTTTTATTCAAAACAATTTAATAACAATTGCATTAAAACACATTTTTTATAGTTGCAGGCATTCACTTTCAATTTTTGTTGGCCTTTTAAAAAAAAAAAAAAAAAAAAAAAAAAAAAAACAAAAACATAAAAGAAAAACAATTTTCGTTATAAAATTTTTTGTTTCTTTTTCTTATCATGACTTAAAGCCGCCTGCATATACATATCTATACATTTAAACCTACACATATACATAAACATGCCTATATGTATATATTTACACAAGTGACTAAGTGTAAGTGTTTAGGTGATTGTATCTATAAAATAAATTGCGGTAACAACATTATTTCGCTGTTCATGTCGTACATTGTTGACGTTAAAGTAATAGTGTGGGGGTTGTTAACATACCTCTTTCTCTATCTTTCTCTCTATCTATTCCTCTCTCTTTCTTCCTATATATCTACCTTATCTACTTAATAATGAATAAACTTAACAACCAGACTAACAGACAGACAGTCTTAGCGATTTATGTTAACTGCATAATCTATGCAACGTTTTTATTAAAAAAAATAAATAAATAAAAAAAAAAAAAAACAAAAACATTTTTTGCTTTTTGTTGGTCGTTAGCTTTTTATTAGCATTTACTAACGTTGTTGCTATATGTAGCTGGCTGTTGATTCATTGGTTGAAGTTTTTGGTGTCAAACATTTCATTTATACTAGACAATTTGGTCTGGTTTATAATTCAGCGCTGGTGAGTAGTAGTTGCTTTTACTTAACTTGTGCTGCCAACTAACACGTTTGTATTTATTCAATTTTTTTCTTTCTTTTTTTTTCTTCCTTTTTTTTTTTTTTTGTCTTTATTTGTATAAAATCATAATTTTGCTATGGTTAGATTTGTCACGAGTCGTACTCCCTTTCAAATAAACAAAGGAAAATCAAATATATATATATATATGTGCATGTTTGTATGTATGCATGTATGGATGTATATATGTACAATCACAGAAATCTTTACAAAAGTTTATACATTTTCGTTATAACAAAAAAACATATATAGCTATTTTATTTTTTTTTTTTTTTTTTTTAATAATTAACAAATCCGTTGTGTATGACTTGAATAAGGTTAACTACAATTTCTTGTTTTTTCTTTGTTTTAATGTTCTGCACAAATGTGGCGTTTAAAGGTTACAAATTTATAAGCGACATAAGCTCGTATAGTGTGTACAAGATTAACCGTATAAGTTAATAATAGCTTCTCCCATCAAAGGTCAAAGAAATGAAATCCAATTTCGTATTGTTCCCCTTCAGTCGAACTTTTTCTAAAGGAATCACCAGTGGAGCTAGTATTTTCGGAATGTTTTTCTTTCGCGCTCGCTTCAACACAGTCAAAGGTTAATCTTAACTAATATTTTAAACAATATTACCGAACTTCCATTCGCGTCTTTTTAACGAAAAGTAGTCGTGACTACAAACGTTGGAGGATACTTGGTTGTAGTTAAAGTGATAGGGGCTCACTTGGTAAAACCAAAACACATATATTCAGCTGCGGCCACGCGTTATCCTTCTTCTCCTTATTCACTTCTCTCTGAAAGTCACCGTATTACTGGTGTCGGGCACATTCTTCAATCACTTCCTGATCATGCCTAAAAGAGAACAAGATTAGAGACTGACACAACTTTTGTGACGGTTCAAAAGCTATCATCTAAGTGAGAGGCAATCTTTTCGATACCGTTTTAATTTCATCTCTAATCCCTACCGATTTAATCTTAAAACATAAGAGTCGAAATTTCAATTTGTCCTCTTATTTCATGGCTTATAAGCAAACTTATGTAATAACAGCTTCATGACCAATAAGTAGGTAAAGGTTTCAAGATTCTATTAAGCATCTAATTGTATGCTATATGTTAAGCAGTTAACATTTAAGCTGAGTTTTATGCATAAAATTCCAACATCGATTTCCCTTACGGGTTAGCGGATATAGCTGTACAGTGGATAGCTATAGGTAAACTCTTTAAGTAGTTCTATAAAACTTCAGCAATTATTTATGAATTATAAGCACATAGTCGAATGATTCATCGGAAAGGATCCATTTAGCAATCTATAAAAGAGGATGTTTTCTTTGCAATTGCTTCAAGTTCCAGCTATGGCGGACTTGCGGTGAACAATTCGCCATTTAAACCAAGATTTTATTTTTATATAGAGAAAAATATATTTAAATTACAGAAAAAGTGTATGCAGTTATGTGATTGAAGGCGCCCGCTTTAAAGCTTAACATTCCGAAGATGGATCGAGACAGAGATAAAATGGTTTGGATATAAGTGTTTTCATAAAATAAAACAAAAAAATAAAACTAGACAAACAGTAACCACAATTTTTCCGACGAACTCATTTGTCAAGCTAACATGTGTTTGCGGTGGCGGAAAACAAACTACACTAACTGCAGTATATTTTATGGGTGACTTAATAGAACGAGCACACAAGCACAAGCACGATGATGGTTCGCTCGCAATCTCACAATTCATTACCTAATCTCGTTTAAGAATAGCAAACGAGTAATCAAAAGCATTTTACAACAAGCGCTTAGCATGAAAAGTGTGAAGTTCGCACAATAAAGCAACGTTTGCACAGTTTTCATCATATCAAGAAGAAGAACAAAGAAATAATCAAGCGAAGGTGAAATCTTTAAAATTTCAAATACTAATTACCATCTTATGATGTTCTTTAATTGAATTCTCAATAACAAAATGCTTGTTAGATGCGATTTTCTTTGACATTCTGTGGCACGGAACTTTGCACTGAATCTACAAACAAGCGTACATGAGTTTCGAAGGATACAAGTTGAAGTTATTATGAAAACCAATATCAATTACTCTTTCACTCTTTCGCTGTTTCTTTTCTCTCTCTCTCTCTCGCCCGCTCTCTTTTTACCGTTTCCACGCTTTATACATCACAAGCACTGGCACATAATGTCGTTTATGTTTCAAGTTTTTACTTTACTTAATCTGTTTACTAGTATTTTGTAACAGCGCTTTGCAACACCCACTAATTGTGTTTCAAGTGCTTACAAGAGTAAGTGCACATATCCAATAACATATCAAATAATCTGCTATAAGTCGTTCACGTCTTAATAATAAAAGTTATAATATACATTTAGGAAGCATGTTAGATTGAAGTGCAACCAACAACAACAACAAAAAAAAGTATAATTTTTTTCGTATTAATTCCTTTATATCCTCCATCATGTTTTTGGGAATATGTACATTGTGTGTCAAGCCATTGGCAACACTCAGACTATATATATATATATATTTGATTGGTATTAAAATTTGAATTGATCCAGGCATGTCTGTATGTCCGTCTTGATAAATATCTGCGGTAAACCTGGCGATCGGTTTCAAATTTGTTACAAAAACGTTGCAAAATCTGGCATGTAGGTTAGTATTAAAAGATGTGCGAAATCAGTTAAAGCACACACCTACAATAAACCTACACAAACTGAGAACACATCTATTCTCAAAAGCAAAAAGATGAAAAAAAAAAAAATTATTACCTATGAATCATTACGAAGAAAACGATAAAAATTTCTTAGTATATTTTATGGGTGAGGCCATTGTACATGCACAAAATTGACCACGCCCACATTTTAATATGTAGTATCGATATATTTTGATTTTTTATTTTACAAAGCAAAGATGGTTCCCATAAAAGATTTGCCCCCAGACAAAAACCAGTTTCTTACTAGTTTTCTTTTTTGTTTTTTTTTTTTTTAAATTTGGAATTAAAACTTACTTTTAGGATTTATAAATGAATGTACTTTATAGAGTGGGCTTTAAGGCAATGAGATAAAAAATTTTAAATCCGATTATTGCAATGCATTATTGTGTGCATTCATTATACAGAATTTATAAAATTTCCATTTTTTTTTTTTTTTTTTTTTTTTTTTTTTGTATTAATTTACATAAAAAATTTGCAAAAAAAAAAATAATTTTATTAATAGGAAAACATGTGAACAAACACAATCTGTAAACATTCAGTACATGACTGTGATGAAAGCTAATTGTTGTTATTAATACTTATAAACGTTTTTATTGTTATTTTTGTACCCAATACTGAAGGATGGGAATATATTGAAATTGTTAAAACGTTTGCAGCACGTAGACTGAAATTCCAGACCATCTATGAAATATGTACGTATTTCTGATCAGTATCAAATTTCAAGTTGATTGACGCACGTCCATCGGCTGGTTTGTGTAAAAAACACACTCATGGAAATTCTCCCCATTTCAAAAATTAAAATATCGTCTTAAAAGTTGCTATAAAATCTAGAGATCCTTACACATACATTGCTAGTGATAATAGACTAAGAGACTAATTGGGCAAAAGTTCCATCTGAAGTGAGAACACCTATGTTTTCGAAAGCAAAAGAGAAAATTAGGTTTATTTTTCTCATTACTCACAAGCTAAGACAAATAAATACAGCAATAAAAGTTTTTGCGGTAAGACATGGTTCTAGAGTACTTAGAGTACAAGAAAAGCAAAATAAGTGACGTTCTCCCAATATTATGGAAGATCGAACTTTCAATTTTTTTTTTTTCGATAAAATGAGTCTGCACGAAAACTGGCCATTTTACTAAGAAACCATATTCCACCAGATGGGAAAACCAAGTATAGATTAATGATGCTTTATCTGCCGACCTTATGACGTAAAGTAGTCTCATGGAGTTGGCGATTGCCGAGAAAGATAAATAACAGGTCGCAGAAAACGGGATTAACACAGAAGTATCACATCGAAGTGCGGTGGACTCGCTTGTAAAAGGGTATTTGCGGAAGGCGAAGTCAGTCAAGTCAATAGAGTTAAACCGTGATAGTCAAATTGACAAGAAAAAATGTATCATTGCCAATAAAGGTTCTTGTGGATAATGCATAAGTAGCTCTACTAAAATAAAACCTATGCGATCGTAGAAATCACAATTTAGTGACACGAAACTAATCTCAAAAGAAGTTGGATAAATATGTAAAGTCAGAAAAAGATATTTCACGTGACCAATACATTAAATGCGATGGGCATAAAGAATTCGTCGATAGCCGGATATATTGTTCCATTTGTTATTGTTGTTAATGCTTAAGGCAATTTAAACATTTAATTGCACTCGATGAAATGATATAACAAGCGACGCTTTTAAATTTATTTGTAATATGTAACGTGCATAAATGATTTTTCAAAATAAACAATTAAATTTGTAAAAGTATTTTTTTCCTTTTGCTTAGATACTACACTAGGTAGTTGAGATAGTTGGAAAAGTTTTTCACACTTTACTTTACAATAGTCTCTGTAAAATAGCGGTACAAAGGGCGAGATAGACCAGCCTGGCTTAATATGATCCAACATATTTTGTATTGATCGAACATGTTTGTTATACCCTACTAGATATCCGTTGCTTATCACTGGATGTTACAAACAGAAAAGCACATTTTGTATGCTTGCGGTGCATTCAGTTGTGAATGATATGAAAACATAAAAATCATTGTATGTAGAGGGCAATTATTTCACATATATCTTAATTTTAAAACTCGATATGAAAAGTTGCCCTTTTTTTTTTACCCCTCTACCGGTAAAAATTATTAGGTGCTTGCGTTAATTTTGGCAAGTTTTTCAGCAGAGAAAGGCATTTTTTTGGGACACATATATATATTAATCACAATTACTTTCCATCATTTTCCAAAACTTTTTCTTTCCTATCTTTCTGGCGCCATCGTGTCGAAATAACTTATGTTGATTTGGCAGCGATGCAATCGTCGACTCATTTTCGCACTTCTTCAATTTGGCGGAGTTGCCTGCTCATCAAGCCATGCTGCATCAATCTGAACAAGTGGTAATCAGAAGGCGCTATGTCTAGTGAGTACGCAGAACTTGCCACTCAAGCTGCAATAACGTATCCTTGACAACAATTGCAACAAGTTGCGAAAATGGCATTTTCAGTCAGTTCGTATGGTAGCCGGTTTATCCGCTATTCCTTGTCTTTTTTTGCAACATCGCTCAGCTTGTTCACTTGACATCAACAGACATCTGCAATAACAGTTACCATCGGTTTTAGGAGATCGTAACAGACTACATCGTCCTGATCGCACCATATGCACAGCAAAAGGTTACGGCCATGAATATTCTGCTTCGATGTTGATGTAGATGGCTCTCCTGGACAAACTCATGACTTTTTGCACCTGGGATTGCCATAGTAGATCCACTTTTCATCGCCAGTCGCAATAAGCCGCAAAAACTCTTCTTTTTTGTGCCTGGCAAACAATGAAACCGCGATGTTAAACCGATTCAAAATCTTATTTTCAGTCAATTCGTATGATAGCCATTTTCACTCCTTTCGAATCGTTCTCATCGCACGTAGACGTCTACAAACAGTTGATTCATCAACTGCTAAGCTGTTCGAATATTCTTTGAGAGTTTGAACTGGGTTTTTGTCCAATAAATCTTGCAATTCATTATTTCGAACTTTATTGATTCACCAGGCCGTTCTTTGCCATTGATATCAAAATCATCACTCCAACACCGACAAATGGGATATAATGGAGTAGCATCACCATAAGCTTCTGAACGTTTTTGATAGGCTTCGGCAGCACATCTGTTTAAATTAAACAACAAAAGTAATGAAAATCGAAAATGCAATTTTGTGCGCTCCATGATTCGTGTCGGCGTACGTTGAATAAATCAATAATACTAAATGGAAAACAGTTATTTTATCGCGCGAAAGGTCCAAATCATCGAATTTAACACAATTATGTGTATTGGTATTTCCCATTACTCTATCATTTTTACCTATAAAAGTCGATGACTAAAATTAACGCAAACACCTAATACTTCGTTATACTAATAATATTGTCAACAATGCTGGCTAACGGACGCTACAAGCCACTTGTGAACTCTGTTAATTTAAGACGAATGGCATGCAGTTGTGGCTCTGAGTTGACGAAAAAAAAAAAAACAGATCATTGTCGAGCAATCGACTTTCCGCATTTCAGTAAAACATAAGAGTAAAACAATCCAAAAAACTCTCCTCATGTGATACACAATAACAAAACTTTATAACTTTATCATCTCTATGAGGTATACAGGTCTACAGGTATAGACATTAATATATTTCGTGCCATACTGCTTATAAGTAGAATGGGGACTCTATGCTAATGTGTACCGTTTGCGGTACACCGTAATAAATTCAATAATTTTGAAAAAATGTTTTTTTTTTTTGGATCTAAGGTACAAAGAAAAAAGTTTTTTTTATGGCGAAACCTCTGTTAGAAAAAAAACATAATCTTTCTATACCTTACACCACTTGTTGTCCAGGCCATATTAAATTTGTGCAAACATATGTAACAACCAGATTAGACTTAGGATCGACCCACCTTATATTCTATCGATCATTTCAGAAAATGATTCGAAGCTTGCCGGTCCGTCTAAAGTCTGTCCGTTTATTTTCGTGTTTCTTGGACCGCTGCCTGTGTAAAGCCTTATTTTGAAAAGTCGTTATATGGAAAAAAATTGTAATTTTCAAAATTATTCGTCAAATGTTACTAGATAACAGTATTTTGACATTCTGATTTCGCATGAAAAATTCAGTTCGGCTGGATCCATTTTTTCGACCCCTCTCATAACACCGTTCCCACGTAAAATGAATCTTTATATGGTGAAAAGATCTAGTTTTCAATACTCCATGGGGACATTTGGTTCATAATAGTAAACTGACAAAGAAATCAACCCTATCAAATTTGACCACATAGGTCTATTGGATACTACAGCATATAAGGATTCTTACGAAATGTAAATTCTACTATGCCAAAAAGGCCGAATTGCTAATATCTTATAATGAAAAAAATTGTTTTTCTTGTTGTTTGTCGCAAAAATGAAGTGGGCAAAATTTGAACCACATGGGTCTATTTCTCGAACCCCAATAGATATGAGATTTCTCATGAACAATAAGTACCTCAGAAAAGGGTTTAATTTTGAATCTTATAGGATGAAAATGGTCCTTAGTAATAATTTAGCAAAGAAATTAAGGGGAGGGAATTCGGATCACATAGGCCTCTTTTTTTTTTAGATCCTAAGACCTACAGGGGTTATCACGAAAAGCAAGCCCTTATATGGAGAGAAAGTGTAATTTAAAGTTTTTTATCATAGAAACTGGAAAACAATAAAGTTTTTAGGAAATAAATTAAATTTACTCAAGTTTTTTTTTTTATTTTCTATATATTTTGTAAATAAATTTACAAAGTATGGATTTAAAGGCTGTCGGATCACTTAGATCACGTCCTCGCCTGTATTGAAAACTCCATCGCACTTGAGATTTGAACCCGCATTCATTGAGTTGTAGGTCGCGATCGTTTGCCTACTCGGTTACTCAAGCGGATAAAATTTGCTAAATTTGGATTACGCCATGTGATGTTCTGGCCATTCTCCAATATGCGGAAAGTATGTCTTTACATGAAAGTAATGTGGGTTTCTTTTTGTGGTCTACTATTACCAAAACGAGTGAATAGCTATACTAAGTGAAGTGGTGTAACGTTTTGAATGGTCAGCCTTGCTCGGCTATAATGTTCTTGCTTGTTGTGTACTTTTTTTTTTGTTTGGACTGACTGCTGACACACAAAACGTTTTTCGTCATCTCAACTTTTTAAAATTTCACTACACAAAGCAAAATTGTGGAGAAGAAGGAATTAGTTCATCCAATATCAGCATAGTCTGATTGAAAAACTATGTTTACATGAAAATGCTATTAATCTATGCATTACCGTAAAATTTCATGGACATTTCGAAATTGTTTTTAATTAGTTGTTATCCATTTCACGTCAAACTTTTTTGGAAATTCGCAAGCAAGGCAAGATTACGCTTTCGAACATGACCATGGAATTGTTTGTCGAGATTATTTGAAAATTTATTTTGTCTCCACACCATTTGTGCATAAACTTCGTGCGTATGTATGCAACACGCAGAAGGACTTGACATAGACTCCACTAAGCCTATCTATCTGTCGGCCTGTCTTGTTTTCTTATGTTCAACCTAGAGGACGCATTTTTTTGAGATATTTTGATGAGATGAGATACGCCGATGTGTTTTGACTCACGCACGAACGCTATTGGGAGTGGTTCACATAAGATCACTCTCTCACCCACTTCCCTTATACAGCCATATTTTGAAAAGTCATCATACGAGAGTCCTGTAGGGTATTTTCTGATAAACCGCGGCCCACCATAATCTTTTCAATTGTTGGAAAATAACCATTTGCTTGGATTAAATTTATTGATTCAAATAATGAAAAATATATACGCATCTCGAAATGATCTCTTCATGTCATTATGCCTTTGCTGGAAGTAATATTAAAAATACTGATCATTATATGCCTTTTAACAGATTTTCGAACTCACCAAACTATCGAGTCGATTTTGCGAATTACTTGTTCAGCGGGCCAAACACTACAAAACACATTCGATTAACCTCCGCTCCCTTCAACTTGGAAAACTAAATAGTTGTGATAGTTAAGCGTTGAAAGTATCATTTAAAAAGGAATTTTATGGTGTAGAGCCGAAGACTGACATCACACACATCGGGAAAGGAACTTTTTCAAATTTGTGCAATGCATGTAACGACGCAAACAAGTTCTCTGACAGTTACCGCCGGACTAAGTAAATTACGTGAGCTTATAAAAAATTTTATTCGTAAGGAGGAGAGAAATTATGCAATCTATTTAGTTATTTGTAAAAAATATTAATTTTTGTCTTTGAAACATGGATAAGACATATTTCTAATTAAGCTGTCAAAGCAAGTGCAGACGTTAAAACATTGTTGACAGACACTTATAATACCTTTACAAGACAAATCTTCAAAAAAATACTCAAAATGTCATCAAATTTTAACACTTACGTTTTGCGGTATGCTACTTTTTAGAAATCATATGCGGCCTGTCAACAGCGCTATCGCTATTGAGTGATGCGATACTAGACATTATTTGCAAAAATAATAGAAAAGGTAGTGCATGATTTTTATGCTCATATATTAGTTTACTTACTTGTCTAAAAGTATTTAAATTACGGGCGAAGGAAAGAAAAGCTGAAGCTGTAAGAATAAACTTTTCTAGGCTTGTGAAATAGTGATGCCCGATTAAGCAAACAAATTAAAGTTTCCTGCTTACATGGATCAGTGAATGGACTCTGAAATTTTGATAAAAAAAAAAAGTTAGATTAAATAGCAAATAAGATGATGAAACATGAGCTTTTTAAATGATCTTGAAAACCTTATCAGAATAGTTCGAAGAAAAGTAGAAACATTTGATTATTGAAGTGCTTTTAATACGATTATTTTGTTGAGAAAAAGCCAAGCTTTCTCCACTTGTAGCTCATCAAAGAAATTCATTGTGTTTTCATAATATATCCTAAAAAGTTCACCTATATATATATACATAAAATTACATTTTTGTAATGTTTTCAAATTCATACAATAAAAAGACTTTTAAATAAATATAACTCAGTACTCTTATTATATGCAGCTGGCATGTTGTTTCATTTTTTTTTTTTTTTTCTTTTTAATAAAAACATGTCATAAAAAAGGCAAACATATTGTTTCAACTCATAAATGACAAGTTGTCATGATGTATATGAGATATAGAACTTAAGGGAGAAAGAGAAAGGATAAAAATTGAGAAAAAGTAGATAAAAAAAAAACCT
>CCAG010015226.1:0-54237 GCA_001077435.1 Glossina morsitans morsitans
AATCGATATAATAACAATAATAACATCAATAGTAGTAGTGATCATTTGCTTCATAAATTAAAAAAAAAAAGAAGAGAAGAAAAAATAAAAAAGAAAAACTGTAAAATATTTTCCATCGCAATTAAGAAAACGGAAGATTTTTATTAGATATTGAATATCAATTGATTTAAGTGAGTATGTTTTTCGTTTATGTCTGCCATTATCACATTGGTTATATGTGGGTGTATACATATAAGCGGGATATGCTGTACCAGTGATATAAGCATGGAAAGTCCACCGATCTCATATATTTTCAATTCAATTCAAGACATTCTCAAGTAGTCCCAGAAATTAAGATGGAAGCCCGTTTCAAATAGAAAAGTTTGCCTCTTCCTTTCCCTTTCTCAGACTGTTCTCAAGGTGTAAACTTTTAGGAATATTTTAATAGAGATTAATATGAATACGTAATTATTGCACTTGTTTTCATTGATTTATGCAAATATGATTACAATTTATTTTTTTTATTGTCTACGGTATGCATACATAATTTTATAGGCGCACATCATACAAAACGCATACAGAATGACAGGCCGATCCGTTTGAATAGCCTCACCTCTATTAAAGTACAACTCTTGTCGGGATTAGCTAAGAAGGTGTCATTATTCTATCCATCATCGAAGGACGGGGGGGGTATATTCATTTTGTCAAAACGTTTGCAACGTCCAGAAAGAAGCTTTACACACAAAGTGTATACATTCTTGATTAGCATCAAATTTTGATTCGATTTAAGCCTGTTTGTTGATCCATCTGTCCGTCTGTCTAATGTTGGTTATAAACATTCTATTTGCGGCAAAAATGAAGCTTTCGATTTCGAATTTCACAGAAACGTTGGAAGTTCTTGCACGCAAGTTGGTACTAAAAATAGTGGAAATCGGCCGAAGGATATGGCTACAGTATCATGTAAATTCAAAACACTCCTGGTTTTCGAAAGCAATAAAAAATTGGTCTTTTGCTCATTACTCATCAACTACAGCAGATAAATGTACAAAAATTTGAATATATATTCTATGGGTGATGCTGCAGTACCTAGAAAACAAACGGGCAAAAGTTGACCACGCCCATCCAATATTATAGCTCCATAAGATGTGTAAACTCTTGGCCAGTTATTTCCAGCCATTTGACCTTCTACAAAACTGTGTAGTGCATGTGGTACATGTTCTCCCGTTCGTAAAAAAGCGGGCATCGCCGCCAAGGAAAACATTTTTTGCGGGTAATGTAGGTTCAAAGCATCTATTAAGTAAAAAAAAATTGATTTTTTGGAAAATTTACAATGGTTTACCCCCTTAACATCAACGCTTAGGACGTTGGAATTGTTAAAGCTTTCTTTTTTCTTTCTAAAACTCATTAACATCTCTTGCGACCTGGAACAAGAAAGTTGTTACCAGAATTCATTGATCATCATTTTTTCTAAAAAACGCGTATATGGCCAAAATGGCACAGAAACTATGCCTAATACAAAATTTCTTCGAGAGATAAGAAGCACCAACGAAGATTTTGGTGATAACACAATGAAATTAGATTTGTTTTAAAATTGTCTTTATCTGATACTATGTATGTTAAGATATCAATCAATCAGTTTTCGTCATGTGTCTCATTGAAAAGAAACATCTTGTATTATACTTATATTACTTATTTATATTATACTAGAAATTGATTTTCGATTAGTTTATTACATATATGTGCTGTTTCTGTACGATACAAACGATGTATGAGAAACAAAAATGTTCTAAATGCGAGCATCATCACACTTCTATCCATTTCAATAAAAGGAGTTAAACTCAGAGATATATTCTGAAAATGCATTGCATACAAACGTCTAAAGAAACAAAACCAAAAAAAAAAAGTTAGGAGAGATTTAGAGACAAAAATGCTCTAAAGGTAACTTGGACGAGTTTCAGGACCGTAGACCTTCTATCAAATCTAAAAAAAAAAAAAAATGTAATAAAGATCTAAGCAAAAAAAGGGAAAAATAGGGAAATATTTAGAGACGAAAATATTATTCCGACAGAAGAAGAAAGGAAAAAGTAATCTAAAAAAGGTCTAGACACAAAAATATGCCGAAGACTAGGAGTTCTATCTTAATACTTATAGATTTTAGTCATATGCACAGGTCTAAGCATGTAAGAGTAAATAGGTTTCAAATCTCATCCTGGCAAACCGTACATGTATGTACATACAACACACTTTTCTGAAACTCATTCCATCTTTCTAAGAGTTTAACCTTTTTTTTGGTTGTTTAATGTAACGAATATGTTGTTTGTTTGTTTGGAAAAATTAAAAAAAAAGTAGCTTTTTCTATCATTAAGTGCAGCTACGTATGTGTCATTGAGTGTACTATATATTGACACTGCGTAAAGGTGTTCGCTTGACACAAGCAGAGTGAAGCCTCGTTTGAGTAAACAATTTCTGAAATTGTTTTGAAAAAATTAATTTTCACATATCTCTTCAAAGAGGGAGGAAAAGCCAACCTCGTAGGGGGTAGATTTTAACTTTGATTTATCAAAAAGAAGCTAGTCTTGCAACGTTACAGAGATCTTGCAAGCCGACCTTTTCTGTTACTTTTTAAGACTTTTATTTAAGAAGCGCTAGAAAAGTGTCGCAATTTCACACGAAAGTATTACGAGTGTTATTAAGCTTTAACTGTAGCGTGTAAAGTACTGAGAAGAGGACAAAAACATTTTTATTTTTTTCTGCTAAAGACATTTCGATGCTTTAACTGTGCGCTTAAGTGACGTTTGACTGTAGTTGTTGTAAGACATTCAGTGAATACGTACGAGTTATGGTTTACGTATATGCATATGAAAACCATATTACCTATGCATATATGTGAACGACATATGTTATTATATGTATATGCATTTACGTTTGTGTAGGTAAACGTAAAAATATCATTATTGCCTTATTTGATTTCGGAGAAAATAAACATGAAGTGGTTGCAACGCGTGAATGAGTAACCGATTGGCCTAGTAGCACTAAAAACTTTTCACGGCGTGTGCTGGAGAATTTTAAGGAAAATTAAAAATAAAAGCAAAACACTAGTAGTCTATATTCGTATTCATTAATACGTTACGTTATTTAGAAGCAAAAAAAAAAAAATAAGTAAAGATGTATATACGTTATGTGTTATCTTAAATGGTTTTTGCGTGTTCGAGTTACTTTGATTTGATTTAGCAGTGAAATATGCTCAACCTCAACCTTAAACTATCTATTCTCACGTGATTACTGCCATTAACAGACAAGGTTGTCTGGGAGGAAATATTTCATTTGCAAAGAATAATAATTTGCTGGAGTGCTGGAGTGCTGGAGTGTGTGAGTACAGGTTTGCATTGGCAAAAAGAGGGCGTACTGTTTGAATAGTCAGTCAGAGGCAAAGTGTACGTGAAACTTACGCGCCTTAATACATTCTGCGTACAACATAATTCTAATCAATTGGATTTTTCTGCTCTTGGCAGTCTTTCAAACGTTGACTTTTGTTTTCAATTTAGTTAACACGGGAGAGGCAGAAAAGTTTACATTAATTCAAGGTGTTCCAGTGATCACGAATATGTGTGCTTTAATGCCTTTCGGTAAAGTGTTAAGCTCCCTTTGAGGGGTAAAATAAAAACGTTTTCCTCCCATTGCAATCAAAAGTGATAAGAATATGCTTAAAGGCAAATATGTGCATGCATGTGTCTGTCTATATGTAAACACGTGTAGTCTTCTTGCGATTTCTGTATGCTGATTGCAATTAGTTTTTCGATTGTGATCTCGTTATAATTGCTACGATGCATGCTATGACAGTAGAATATTTTTTTAAAAATTATTGAGTGTTTAATTATAACGAATGCCTATTTAAATACAAGTGTTGTCATTTAATATGAAAAATGATGATAAAATCCAATGTGCTTTATGACGTCATACATTGCTATGACTATACATATCTATCTATAGATGCATATGTCTGCACATAGGAACGTGATTGCGTAATCGTAACGTAAGTCTTAAGTATTTGTTGGAGCAAATTGTTGTGGCATCTTCAAGTTCGACTTTTTACTCAAACATACTTCGTAGGACTAAAGGGAGCGAAGAATATCACATCCTTTTTATCACAGATAAATTTCGCATTATAAAAGTGTCCGTAGTTGAAAAACTAATACAGACATTCCTCGTGTAACACCGTTCGGTTGGTGTATCGGAATCGTGCTCTGCGGGGAACGCGTTCGATTAGTTTTTACTGTACCGTTTAATAGTTACTTTCTTGATTTGCATACGACCGGCGCACGGTCAGCGAACTCTGTACAAAAAGTCTGCTAATATTTGAACGCGTATTCAAATTTTTAGAATATTTACAATAATTCGAAAAGGAACCGTGCAGGGGTAAGAACACAAATAATAGGATCGACCTAGAATTTAATGATTATTTAATAGTTAATTAGTGCATTTTGTTTAATAATTAATAACAATAATTTATACTTATATTTATATTTTTAATTTCTTGTATTTATTTGTTTCTCGTCTTCTTCTTCTCTTTCTCCTTCTAAATGTTGTAAAAGCAATATGACAACTATGTTATAATTCTTAGCTGAAGAGGAATGTATTAGAAGTAAAACTTTGTTTTGATGATAGCAACAACATTGTATTACATTGGATTGCGTAGATGTGTGTAGGGCTAGGTTTTTTTAACAATGTAAAATCGAAATTGATAACAATCTTTTTCGAACTTGAAAACTTGCAATAAACAATGCGGTGAATAGAGAGAAACTAAGACAAAAAAAGCTGATAATGCAATATTTACATAACCTGCAAGCAGCATATGCTGTTTATGCACAAATTGTGGTTTTATTAAAAAGTCAAGCCGGCAATAAATACGCGGTTAAAGTAAATGTAAACAAATGAAGAAAACGATACAGGTCTCTTAGGACACATCATCATCGGGCATTATTTCAAGCCTCTACTACTCAAGCATTTATGTGCAACGCGCAAAGATTTTTATTACTTTTGTCCGCCACATTAGACTTACAATTGATATCTTAAGAAAAAATGAAAGATCGCATAAAAGAAGTTGCTAGTAGGAGAGAGTAGGAAAGAGAACATATATAACGAATTGATTGATAATTTAACTAATGATTGTGTTGCTAGACCACCGAGCGTATTCCTAGCACAGAGGTTAGCACATTGTAAAGAGGTGTACATGTCCGAAAAATCGCATAAAAGAAGTTGCTAGGAGAGAGAGAGCATATAGTGCGAACTGATTGATAATTTAACTAATGATTGTATTGCAAGACCACCGAGCGTATTCTTCGCAAAGGGGCTAGAACATTAAAGAGGGGTAAGGTGTTTGAAAAATTTTATTTCAAATGGCATGCACATATATAAAGAAGCTCTTAAGTGCGTAGCGTTCAACTTGGTTTCTACGTTGAACTGAAGGATACGTTGGACTTGCCTTACTCTTGATCGGAACAACTAGTAAAATCGATTTAGCCAGTTTCATATGTCCATGCCTCTCAACAACATTCAATGTTCAACATTGTCCGGCGCGTGCAATAAGGAAATTACCCACAGTTCGTATCGAAGCTTTTCGAGCATTGTTTTAAGAAAACCATTTCTCAGGTGATGAGGTTTATTTTCAGTACACAAATTATTTGCAGAATGTCTTAAGATTTCGTACAAATAACCATCTCGTTCAGCTAGTGCGTTAGTGGATTAGTGGCATTATCTCTTCGAAAGTGGGAATGCAATTCTGGTAACCGTGAATTGGGAGCGCTAAAGACCGACACTAGCAAAATTTTTATTGTCTAAATGGAGAGATGCTGACCGAAAGAACATCTTGTTACCGCAAAACCGGGGCCGGGGAGAATTGAGTTCATCGGACTTGTTCCTGTAAAGGAAGCTATTGTGACTATTAAAATGTTGTTCTATTAATGTATGCTTCAGTCTTTTAGTGTTAAAAACAATACAACATATATTCTGAGATAATGAAAATCTGGTATAAACATCCAAAATTTTTATACGCACTATTTTCTTTCGTTTTTAGCCGTTATGTTAGAAGCTATTCAGGGAGCTTTTCGCAGGTCTCGTAAACAACTCTTTTGAACTTTGAAACATTTTATACTAAGTGAACTAAGAAGAAGAACTTTCAAACTAACTTTCTTTCATTGTTGCTACACATCGAGAACTATTTACATAGCAGTGCCTGGTGCGAATGACTTAGATGCATACGACTTATTTAGTCACGCATCGGAACAATTTTCGATTCGCTGAGCCCAGATGTCGCAGAAAAAAAAATCTACTTATTTTAATGTTTTCAAATTAATGGGTGGCAATTTTCAACGCTACCTTCAACGTAACACAGTTAGCAGGCAGTTATAAAACATTCCGCCAATTTATTATTAATTTAATTTTAAGGCTTTTTTTCACATTATGGCTTTAATTAAAGGTTCTTTAAAATCATTTTGCAGAAACAGTTGATTAAGCAGACATGGAAACGAGAAGGAATTGTTTGGGCATTTTTGCTTTCATTTGGTTTGCGGTTATAACCTTCTATTGTAAATCTGCGACGGCCTGCAGTTGTATGCCAAGTCATCCGCAGACGCTTTATTGTGAAGCTGATTATGGTAAGGATATGAGTATTTAGATTGCGCTCTATTAGTAATGCATGACCTTGACAAAAAAAAAATGAGGTCTAGCATTGCTCAGAAATAAAAATGATTCATCTTAATGTCAAGAGAAATTTTCCGTTTAATTTTATTTAGCTGTCGTCGTACGGGTATTGCGCATGTCTTATCGATCGTTTGAGAATAATATGATCTATAAAATCCAAATAAAAAAATCCTTTAAGGTATATAAATACACATTGACACACACTTATATACAAACTTAGTCATAGATATGTTGCACACATTTCTTTTGCAGACAACACCTGAAGGTGATATGATATTGCGGCATCATCGTTTGCTTACACCCTCACATGATGCCACATGCGGCGTCAAATTAGGTATAGGCAAACTTTACGTTATCGCTGGTCGGGGACGACATCTAAATTCGTGCAGTTACATTCAGGAATACCAAAAGATGACTGTGGTTGAGCGTATGGGCTTTAGCCGTTTATATAGAAAAGGTTGTGACAAATGCAAAGTAAGCCAAAGACATTTTATTGTTTTTTATAATTCATGGCAAATGAATGCGCGTTTCCTTCAGATTAAAGCCTGCTTCCATAAATATTGTTCTCCAAATGACACAGATAAGACCGTATGTCAATGGTCGCCTTTTGACGAATGTGAAAAAAATTTCAGCGCTTGTTTAAAGCGTACCTCATATAAGGAACGAGTAGACAGAGATCAATACGGCAGATGCTATTGGAAAAAATCGCCGGTTTATAACAAATGCAAAGCGGAGCAAACTTAATATATTTATAATATATAAGGAATTTGATGCCATAGTTTAATAATTTCTTACCATAAAAACTTGATCTTCATATCAGAGGAAAGAAAAAGCAAAATGGGTTTAACATAAAAGTAGAAAAATTTAAAACGTTGCACTGAGACAAGGTCGACTATTACCCCAAATGACTATTTTCGACATGAGGTAAAAAAAAAATTGTGGCTTGTTGCCATATAATGGCTTAGTTTTCATGAGAACTCTTATATGAAATGGTGTCCTATAGGGAAGGGAAGGCTAATATGCAAATTACATCTTATTGTCATGTAAAGACTTATTATTTTCAGGCAAACTTATATGGGAAGAGGGACGAAATACAATCCCGTTCAATCAAATTTTTCAAATTCACCTATTAAGGCGAAAGGTTACTTTGCACCGACTTTTTTATTTTTTTGACAGGTATTAAGAATAGCAAATTTTTTCGACATGACGAGATAAGAAGGGTCCCACAATATATTTGCGTAACGTTCTTACATGGACTAAAATATGATTTCATCTGAATATCTTGGAAACTTGTCGCCTGCACATGGACGGACGGACGTCAAGCGGATTACTGGATCTTACGATTTAGTGAGCCCATTTTGCCTTGCTTACTCTGGGTTTTTGTCATTGTAAACTGTTTTGCCTAAGTAAGTAAATGTAGTGTAGCCGCTTCACATAATTCACTTTGGAACCTTTCAATTACAATGGTCAATAAGGGTCCAAAGATAATTTGAGTGTTGTAGAACTTACCAGATATTTAGGACTTGGAAAGAATGTTTGCTCAATTAATGGAAAGACATCTTTACCCAATCGACGTTGTAGCTGCTGCAAGTGGGCAAACACCCATGGTTTATCCTAATATGTAATACAATTAATGAAAATATTTTAACGCCTTTCTGCAAAAAATATACCTGGAATTGATAGACGGAATTCAAAGAATTGATGCTGGGGACTCCACCATATTTTAAGCCTAATATTGTCGAGCGATAATCGTTGGCTCCATCGCGAGGAGGTTGACGTATAAGAACAAAATCGGGCCGAAACATGCGAGGAATCTGAAAATGAAATACATGGTGATGACGATGATGATGATGATGACGATAACGACGATGGCGAAAATGATTTACTTTCACGTGAATAGTTTCTTTTTCAAACGACATATTGAATGAAAGTACATTAAATTAGTTTCATCGGCTCATAAACAACATCAGTAATCCACAATCTTGAGCAAATTTGAATGTTTAAAAATAGAATACTTGGTTGGAATGGTTATGCGAAATCCATATTCATTTGGGGAACTTTGCGTCCATTTCCCGTTGAAGGAAAGACTCCTACTTACTATGTACGAATGGAACGTACCTTAACAAACAATAGGGGTACGCGTAAGAGCAACTTTTAATTAGCTAACGATAAAACCTAGAGAAATAAGCAGAAATTTGAATAGTTTCTTAGCTGAATAATTTCAACGGCGTTACTTGACAGTGGAACTGTCCAAATTCTGCACAGCTGGTATGAAAACCAAAAATAAATTAATCTGTGCTCTCGTAACTCTCTTTTTTCTTTTAAGAGAATATATAACGGTATAGATTTGAGCAGATCATTTTGACACAATAGCAGTACATATGACAGGTGAAGTTATTCTTTTAGGAAAAGAATTTTTGTTAGTAAGCTTAACTGCCTTGAGCTTCACATTTTAAGTAATAAAAAATGATGACAACGAAATCTTACAAGTCTTCTGGAAAGCGCAACTTACCCTTTGGAAGAACCTATTTTAAATAAACCTGAACCCCTATGACTTCTTAGGTAGCCTGCTTCTTCGTCTTCGTTTGTCCGTATTTTCGATTAAAAATACAGGTAAGTTGGATCCAATCACATTTGGCGATGCCACTGCTAAAAAGGCAGTAATGCTCACCAAGGTTTGAGGCCTTAGAGAAACTTTCGGTATAGGTATTTAAAACTTTTCTAAGCTGAAAGCAAGGAGTAACCTGATCCGAGGAAGCCCTTTGCCTGAGAAGGCTGTGCAACAAAGTGAAATACTCGAGACAAGTAATAGACCGACTTCTATTTCTCCTTCGCTTTCTTTAAATATTCGCATTGTTTATTAATTAAACGTAACGCTGATGGTAGTAAATTTCGATTTTTAGTTTAAGATGGCATAACTCTAATACCCCCGATTTCTTACATTCCTTTCTTTACAATGCAAAAAAAATATATGACTAAAGGTAAAACTCTTGTCTGAGCTCCCAACATTCACGGACTTCGCCTAGTGTGCTTCTATTACAAGCAAGTGGACAAGCTGAATGAAGAATTTACCTAACATATGGATATCTAGCTTCGGAATAGCAATTAAGAAAAACAGAAAGCTCAAATATTACGTACTCTCGAATCGCCTCTGTGAACTTCCATAGTGATAACAGGGCCCGAATCCGCACTAGCATGTAATGTGACATCCTTTCATCGGACAAGTTAATAGGTAGCATGTAAATAAAATGAGGGATAAATTATTTCGGTTGCTTAGAGGGGCAGTTAGTTACTCGATCTATAAACAATGATATGCAGCGAAACACGCACTTACCCGGAATTCGGCCTGTTCAACGCGTATATCATAGTCACCATGTAAGCGTTTGCCACGAAAATATTTTGACCAATCGGTATTGTGGTCATCCAATACTAGCAGCGTAATATATTTATCCTTGTTAAAGGCAGGTGCACGCGTAGCGCTTTGTACAGCGGCGCCTTAAGAGCAGAGACAGAGAAAAAGACTTTTACTGTTTCGTATACTGGCATACCGCAAGTACAGTCCACAACGTTTTTTCCCCTTTTCAACGTGTTCCCCTAAGCATAAGCAGCAAACTGTCGATAGTGTTTTTCAAGTGTATTTTGGAAACCAATCAATCGTACTCTCAAAACTAAACATTTCGTGTTAGGTCAAAATAAACCGAGATAGCGTACAAATCAAGCCTTTTTAAATGTATTCAAGCATCAAATGTTGCGTAATCCTTTTTGAAGGTGTTCTTTGAGTAACATGAAAACCAAAGCAGTTGCAAAGAGAAGGGTGCTTTTCTATCATGTATTCTCTCGGTTCTGTCGGTTTTAGATGCTTGAAAAGCTATAGAAACTTTTGCACAATATTCCAGAAAACAGATTTTTCATTCACTGTACGATTAGCAAAACAGGAATTATGGTTATCGAGCTATGTTGCATGGATAAATTTTGATTTTTGAAAGAAATTTTTAGATTCAAACATTCCACATTAGCAACATGAGACGATGCAGTCGTAAGGCAAGGCCTCTACGCTTTGAGGCAAGCAGTAGTTACACATCTACTTCGTACCCTTGTCCGCGAATTCATTTACAACCGCATAGAGCATCGGATGCTATTTAAGATCAACAATAACGGAATGGCTCTGAGCAGACCCATCTTCTACTAAAAATTTTTCAATGAGCAAAGACAAAATATCGGCACAACCTACGCTATGTTACTGTGATACATTCCATATTAATACCTAACATTTTTGAGAGGGGCGTACTACTTGCACGTGGAATGATGGTCTGCTCCAGGGTACTGTTTTTAAGTTGCAATTCATCGACTAATCTGTGAAATTTTGAGAATCTATTTACTTTTATATATATACGTGGTCATCTTGTGAGGGGACTCTATTTGCTTTGATTGGCGCAGCAAGTTTCGAAAGTTATATCTACAATCAGAAAAATACATTTGTAAACTGACGCAAACTTCACGTGCATTGTGTTTAGATCTCTGAACGCTCAAACATCATTATCAAGATTTTATGTAAATCTTCTCTGAGTTCTACGAACGAGAGGAAGAACCGTTTCAATTGTGCAGCACGGACATCAATAAAAACGTATTCCTTGAACTTACACTGAAACATTGCAAGACTTTGTTGTGAACTGTATTTGTGGTTGTATTTAAAATACATATATATCACTAGCAGGTTTTATTCCGAATTTGATGGAGTCGCGAGTGGCCGTGCATGTTAGTAGTATAGTATGCTTGTAAGTATACCTAAAATTGAGGCGCCTTGGTCGCGTGCTGCACCAGTTAGACTTTGTACGCGTTGTAAGAGACTTTCACGAGACTTGGCTGGACTTGTTGGTGCGCTGACACCACGTGGTGGTACAGCAGAAGTCGCCGTTGTGCTTGCAGCTGCTTTACCACCGCTGCCCAAATTCAATGAGAATTCCTGCGTCGTCGATTGAGTCGTATTGGGAGCTGGCGGTGGAGGCACATTGGGTGGCCCACCACTACTCGCCACGCTAGCTGGTTTTGTTGGTTGGTCCTGTATGGGTCGAGCCGCTGGTGGCAATGTGTTGGGATCCACATCATCTGCTTCGGAAGATAAATCTCCCGAGCTGAATCTGGTTTTCGATTGTTTCAAATTAAGGGTTTTTTACATGCATGTGTCAGAGGTTCAATTTAGGCGTTGTTGGCCAATTCGTGATCACGTTTTATTTGTTCATTTTTTTTTTGTTTTTTTTTTTTTAAATTGTGTGTATTTTGCATAATGTGGACGGGACACATTATTTTTTAGGACGAAAATAAACAAAAAGAGAAAGAGAGAAAGAAAGAAAGAGAGAGAGAGAGACAAACAGAGAAAGGAGAAAGGACAAAAAGCCGAAAAGGAACGAGAACGAGAACAAGAAAAAGGAGAACAAGAAGAAGAACAACAACGACAAAGTAGAGGAAAAACATATGAAATTTATTTAGTTTGACTTTAAACGATTGCTCTTCGCAACGGATTCTATATATTTTTTTTTAAGTTTTTACCTTCTCTTCAGGAAATTAACATTGGAAGTAAAACTACTTTTGAACGATGAGAAATTCAGGGTGCCGGCTTTGGTTTCCTTCTGCAGCGTCCAGAAGGAAGCGGTTTTACGAACAGATATATTTTTGTTTTTATTTTTTTTTTTCCGTTTAAGTGAATACAAGAATTCATCGGAATAAAAGATGAGAGAAAAAGGGAGAGAGTCGCATAGACAAAGCATTTGTTAGTCATTGAAAACCTTTCTTTTCTTGTCCTTATTATTATTATTATTATGATTCTTATCATTATTATTATTATTGTTGTTCTTTTTTTTTTTTCTATTTGTTGATTGACTCTGTGTAGGTGCAAATAATATTTATTATCGTTTATCTATAACTATAAATACGTGCACACATACGCCTACAATAAAGTGAAATTAGTGCAGATCCGCAACTGGTTTTCACATTAAAAAAAAAAGAAATTTTACATAAAGCAAATTATAAGGATAATTAATAAAATAAAACAAATTGCAAAACATTAATATTTTTAATTTTTTTAAACTTTTTCAAATTCTTATTTAACTGTCCGGCATTAAAGAAAATCATTTGCTTGAAGAAAGAAGGGGTTTTATTTTTTTCTTCTTTAAAAAAAAAACTTCAAATGAGAATTTTCGCTCAGAAAGATGGTAAAAATCATAAAAAATCCTTTTGCACACAGCTTGGAATTTCTTTCCAAGCATACAGAAATACAGATCTAAGAATATATAAACGTATATCTGCATGTAAAGGGAATCTCTTATGTGCGTTAACATTGAAAAGCGGTTAAATTTCATATACTTTTCGTTCTACTCGTTTCATTAGTTAATATCATTCATTAATATCATTATCATTATTATTATTATTATTATTATTATTATTGTTATAATTATAATTATGTATTAAATATGTTTTTTCTAAGTAATTAAAGTCAAGACCAACATGTATTAGGAATGTTTGATTAAAATGAGATACAGAGAGAAGGAGAGATGGAAGATGAAAGAAAAATAGCGCAAGAGAGTGAGAGAATTATGGATATGAAAATGAAATGCTTTCCGTAAAAGCCTTTTATGAATTAATGAACAGTGATGATCATATGTCAACATGTATGGCGTTATTGCTGTGAAAAATAAGACTTTAATGCACTTTCTTTAATAATCTCGTCAGAGACAAAGTGAAAGAAAGATTACGATTACGTCAAGTATATTTAATTACATTAATGCGAAAGCAATGCATAAGAAAGTCGTGGTCGGTGATTTGCTTTTATACCTCAAATTGTCGTTAAACTTAAGAGAAATTAATTAGATGGTTCTCCAAGCAGTGCCTTTAAGTGTAGGTGAATTATTTAAATGATGCATGCATTGTGAGTATAAAGATTTAAAGGTAACTTTCTTCATTACTGCTTTGAGTGCCTGCCTGTCTTTTGCCTAGCGTTTTAGGATGTTTGGTGTTTGCCGTCAATGGTAAATCAAAAATTCCTTTGTTTTCTAGATTTCGTGAAACGTTGCCTCGGGTTTACATAAAATGTGTTCGTTCATACAACGTTTATATATGTAATTTTTCTATTTATTTTTTTTTTTGTTTGGCCAACCACTCAAGGAACGTCGATGTGTATATAGTACGTGTCGGTGTTGTCGGTGTTATCGGTATTGTAGTAGTGTAGGAAGCAGAAGAGTGGAAAAAAATCTGTGATTCCCTTTGACGGTGCTCACTATTCTCTGGACGGACAGAAACATTTAATAAATGATAGAATTTTGTTTACATTATTTTGTCTGCTATGGGAAAACAAAGCGAGATAGCGCTGAACATCGTTTTACTCACGGAAAGGATTAAAAAATGTTGAAAATCTCTGCTTTTAAAAATCGTCCGTGAGAAGAAGCTAATGGTAGTGGTAAGTCCCGGAAAATCGTATTTTGCATGTAGGCGCGATATCATAAACATAAAGAAACAGGTCGTAAAAAAAGAAGTAGAAAATTTTTGCTTTTAGATATAGATCGCAAGTAATTTACTAATAATTAGATTGTTACTGTTTCAGTTGCTGCAGTTGAAAAATTATGTTCAATTCTAAATGCTTTTAAGACAGCAACTTTTGATGACATTAAGTCACTTGAAACTTTTCGGAACTATAAGCGCCAGTATGTTTCGCTAAGGATTACATTTATTATTCACTTAACTTCTTAACACGTACAGTGAAATAGTAAGAAGTAAAGTCGGACTTCATAGATACTTTCTATGAAGCGTAGACATGGCAAGGATGGATTAAGATTAAGCTAAGAGGAAGATTTCCTTGCAATTGCATTTACGGAAGTTAACTGCGGGCAAAGCCGACATCGGGTATATCTATCTAAATGCCATTAACGTATGATATGAAGCTCTGAGGATAATGTCGTACTAGTCAAACTACCAGTTTGGTAGCCATGTTATATTGTCGGCTAAATTTCGTTAAGAGGTTTAAATATATCTAACGTGGGGGAGGTCGAACAGGGGTCGGTCGACGATCCTGTGTAACTGTAATCTCATGGTCGGGTAGAAGGACTTCGATTACGAATAGATTTGGAAAGGAATTTCTTCATATAATTATATAACCAAAGCGATTGTCCATCCCATTTTCTTCTGTATCGTTTACATAGGTATAAAATAATGATATAAGCACAGATGTTGTCCAGCCTTGTTCTTCTATATCATTGAAAGTGTTTAAAATTTTCTTCTTCTCTTTTTTGTAGAAAAAAAAACAAAGAAACGTAACATTTAATGGGTTGATTAGAGCACTTATAACAAAAAGTTTTGCATCAGAGCGAAAAATTCGAGGGAAGAATATTTTCAAGTTGCTCTTGCCGAGAGTCCAACACAATAGTTAAAGGCAAACGCAAGTGGGCGGCTTTTAAGTGCTTTTACGAGAGCCGATAACTATAAACAAATATATATTTAAGTATTTATCTGAGTTTGTGTGTGTGTGTGTGTGTGTGTGTGTGTGTGTGTGTGTGTGTGTGTGTCTGTGTGGCTGTGTGTGTAAGCATAAATGTTAACGTTATATGTTTATGCACTTTGCAAATAAAATGAGTAGTCAAGGTGAGGTCTCGGCTACGATTTGTGAGAATAGCAAAGAGTTCAGGATTTAATGCTCTTTTAATGAAAGCTTTGTGCATTGCAATAACATTGTCTGCGTTAATGAATTCTCTTATCGAAGCTCTTCATAAATAAATGATTATGCTGCTTAACCTTTGCTTACATATACATATCAAGTTTGTGTTAAATGGCAATTGTTTTGCATGCGAGATATGGAAAAACAAATGCAAAAAAATACTAATAATAATAATAATAAATGAAAATAAGAAAATCTATAGTAATTAGTAAAGTAAGCACTTAAGTATTTGCTTGATAGTGCTGCTGCTGGCATTCATGTGTTGATTCTAATTATCCAATAAAATGATGATAATGATGATGACGATGATGACGATGATGTTAGCTTACCGGTGGCGGGGCGCAAATTCGCCCACACCCAGCAGTTGCTATTGCAGTAATATTGACTGTGACAAGCGAGCTCACTAACGTCTCCCTTGGCGGCACGTTATTTCTATGCCCAACTGTTCTTTAAATTGCTCTCACCTTTTTGTCTAGGATTCACGGAATTTATATCACCTGTGTGTTCATGCAAAATTTAAGAAGAAGTAGTAAGCACTTAAATTCAGATAACTATTTACTGGAAAAATAATAGTCGTCGATGTTAGCGCGCACTTTAATTGATGGATAAGCTTTGTTTGTGCCAATCGCAAAATTTTCTTCCAATATTTAGAAATCGGAAATATTCCTTGAGCTTATGAATTTTCTGAAATTATAATAAAAAAATTGCAAACAAACGGTTTTGATATTAACTTTTAAACAGTATGAACGTCAAGTTTACGAACTGACCACAGGCTGCAGTCAGTCACTAGCAGTGGAAACAATAATTAGCTGGAAAATAACCTTCGAACATTTACACCCATAAAAAAACGCATAGTCTGCATATTTCAGGTATGAGAAAAACTGGAAGAATAAATGTTTCAGTTGCTGCTCCGAGAAGATACGTCGACTTAATTAAGTAAGTCTCCAAGATTGTATGAATTGTTTGGACTCTCGATCGACGTATCCATTCCTATATTTGTTCATTGCAATTAAAATAATTTAATGAACATAGGACATAAACACATGTCCACCACTATTGGCAATTAGTTAGAAAACTTGTCCAAGGCCGAAGAAATGAATCCTAATTTCGACTTTCATCTAATCGATTTCTGTACTCTATATCACTTATAGTCACATATATATCGAATGCGAGGCATTCGCTGAATTGAATTGGGCATGGCTGTCCGACTGTATCTTAATGCATTCGTGTGGCCAAGATAGAGGCTACAATTTTTGAAATAATTTTTGAAAAAGTTTGGTGCAAGGTTCTGATCCAAATAAGGATTATATATAGAGTATAACTGGAATAGCTTTCTTTTAGTATATTAGTTCTCATTGCCAACATCATATCATATTTTCAACAAATCAACGCATGAGTGTGGAGTAATTAGTAGAGGGCCTTGTCTTTTCTTTAAACCTGTAAGCAGACTCATTTCGAATCCAACAGTATGCGCAAGTAAAAAAACAAACGGTAACCCGTGGAATTAAACAAGTCGTTCGTATTCTCTTCTTCGGAGGCTTGTTATACTTGTTATGTAAGACCGTTCTGCGACTCACTGCGAATCACTTCTTCCTATGTTCTTTCCTACAAGCATCCTACTGACTTTTCCTGATAGGCAGATAAGCTGAAATATCTCGCGGTGAATAAAAAATCAAAATTCATTTCATAAATAAACAAACGGTAAGATTAATATTGTTTAAGCTTTCCAACAAATGTCTTGTTCAGTTTTCGTCCCTCTTTCATAAATGTGATTGTTCGTTCTCGTTTTTTTTTTTATGCTTTTTTATTTATCACTTGTGTAAGCATAAGTGCAAACACGCGGCTCAATTGTTTTACTTTTAATATGTTTTCTCTTTAAAACTTTTCTTTTTTCTTTATACCCATGCATTTTTATTTTTCTCATAATTACTCTGAGTAAAGTATTGAATTAAACCGCACGTGGTTGTGTTGAAAGTTCAAAGCGAGACAATGTATAATAAGTCCTTCGGCATGCACATTGTACTGCATCTTGCGTTACGTTGTCCCATTTTGTGTTTTTTTACTTCGGCATGTGTCGAAATATGGGTCAATCCGTGTAAGTCATTTTCATAAGCATGAGGAGGATAGTAGACGAGTATTGAAGACGTATGTAATTGAATAAATGTACACAATTTCCATTATCAAGTAGAAAGGCTTATTGGATTAAAGTATCAACACCAACACCCTAGTGGCCATGTACCAGCAGTGTCTTGTTGTCATTCAAATAAAAAGGAAGTACGGGTCGACAAAGTCAGAATCGAACAGGAGACTGGGCAAACTGTTCGTCATAATTACAACGCTGGCGTCGGACTAACGTGAGTTGTCACTACTGCTAGTGGCACCATTTCGGAAACCGGCCGAGGACTCAAGAATCTTGGGCAAGTCATACATATCTTACGGAATAGTGTTTGTTGCGGACCATGCCTTTCGATCCCATTAAATAAAAAAAAAATAAACTGTATCGGAATCAAATACATAAGTAGCGGTGCTAGTAATCTATCTAACCTATTCTATCAGTTACACCACGAATGCCAACTTACATTCGACCAGGAGGTGACTGAAGACCTACATCACTTGATAGTCCCCATTAGAGCGTAGTTAGAAGATCGACTTAGAAAGAGATTTGCACTTGATCTACACAACAAATAATGTGGATTTGCATTTGAACAAGAAACGGCCGAAGATCCAGTGGCACGGTCTGGTGTAAGCTTGCGTTATAATCGACTATATTTCCTGATGGTGATTACTGTTAGAATGGCAAGTAGCACCGGCGATTGCATTTCCTTAGAAAAAATATGACTTGCACGGTCAACAAAAGGGACTTAATAAGAACTTGTCTGTCGATACACGATTGCAAAGAATTTGGATAATTGTATCGTTTTCTTCCCGTGAAGAAGACATCGCAAGATATTTAAGTTTTGCATGTGTGGAAAATTTGACAAAGAGCCACAATGTAAACTAAATACAAAATGCATTTAAAATTTTTGTTTACAGAATTTTTTCTCCCTTTTCGTAATGTGCATGGGACGGGAAAACAGAAAAAGCTTTCGACATTTCTTTTGAAATAAATCAAGTTCTTAATACTGTCTTTAAATGTCTTTTGCGCGTATTTTAATCATTTTCTAAATTCATTAGAAATACATCGCATTTTCACTGCTTTGCTTTAACTTTTGCAATTTAAAGAATTTGAGTCACCGATTTCTATATGTATGTTCAGAATCTAACATTCATTGAGAATATAAAAGTGTTTCTGATACGAATTTTTATTTTTATATTCTTTTATTTTTATTCCATTAAGCGAAAACAAATTTTATGGACTTTTCATCATTTTGTTTTCTAAAGGAAATGCTTGGACCTCTAACTACCACAGTCGATGACGTACGTGACTGTAGGGATGTAGGGACAGAGAGAGAGAGAGAGAGACAGACAGAGACGAAGAGAATATATGCTTGGGGTAGTTATAAGTTTATATGTGCGGTATGCATAATAAAACTAAAAAGAAGAAAAATTAAATGAGCTCCACATATAAAAACGTATTCTCCAATAGAAAAGTAGAAAACAGAAAAAAGAAAAGACAACAAATAAAAAAAACAACTTATTTATAGAACGTCATTATATCGTCCCCAGTATGTCTGCTGCTTAAGTCTTATCAATAAAATATATTTTATGTATGTAGTTGTGCATAACTTATTCAGTGGTTTTGTGTTAATATTCTTTTGCTAACACAAAAACAAAATCAAGCATTGTTTTCGTTCCACAACCCATCGACCTTAATGATATCAGCATGTAAACGCAAAGCTCTATTATCGATTTTATGAAAATATCAAAAATTTTATTTCTTCTTTCTTTTGTCTTAGTTTAAGATGTTTTATTTATTTCAATACCCAAGGCTTTACCCTAATAATCCTTCCCTTTTTGTAAGTTCTATCATAATAAATGTTATATATATATATATATGACGTTCCGCAGTAATACTAGTGCAATAGTGCAGCTTTTACCACGAAGAGAAGGGAAAATTGTTTATGCAAAAAATTAAAAGTAAAAAAATCCTTTTCGGTTATTGCCCTTTTTTTACATTACATCCAGATATACATAGTTTTTACACTTGTGAAAACTACACTGACTGCACTTACGCTTGTACGCCGCAAGCCGAATTTTGGATAACCGTCGCTAAACATAACGTTATGGTTATTAACCCCTGTTTAGCTGATTGATTTCAATTATTTTTGTGAGGAAAACAGAAACATTTTTATTAAAACATTCCTTTTTAACGGTTTTTGAAATTTCTGCTGATTTATAAATCGATGTTAACTAAAGTTTGTTATTTTTTGTGGCGGCATTTTTTGTTCATTTTCGTTTTTTTTTTTTTTGAATAGTGTTTTACGTTGTTGAATTTCCTGAAACCTTTGGAAACTTCGAATAAATAGTGGATGGACAGACTCAAAAAATTAAATCCATAAATAATGTAACGTTACCGTACCCTTTACAGTTTTTACAGCATGTGGAGGTGAATCTACGCTGAGGAAGTTATATATAGGTCGACTCCAAACAAATTCTGAATGCCTCGGGGACAGACAGACTGACATGACTAAACCATCTCATAACGTAACGCTAATTTATGCCACACCGTAGACGTTTTTCAAAGAATACGTACGCTGAGAACGTACGTACGTGCTGAGCCCACAATGAAAAAGAAAAAAGCAAAATATCGTGTAAAAAAGAAATTTTAAGAGAAGCATAACTAGCATAAAAAAGTCGGACACACAATTAATGTAACGTTTACTTAATGAAAGTTACAAACCTACTGAAAAACTTAATATGCTGCTTAGTGTTCAGTGTTATATGCGGACGCTGAAAAGGAAGGCAGATAAATAACTTGAGGTCAATGACTTTTGCAGCAAACACACAATATCTGTTTTTTGTTCTTTTCAAATTCTCTGGCCGGATCTCGAAGAACAAATGCATAGAATGCATTTGTATTTGTGCAACCCATTCACGCATACAATTGCGTATATCCTTCAATATAGAGCGCAACGTACATCAAATTAACTAAAAAAGTGTTACATGTCTTTGGTCGAATTTTGCATATGTATGCCGCCTAAAGTGAATATAAGAAAATTGCAATGTTTTCTTAAATCTCGTCAATAACTCAATCATTAAAAATCTTTACCTACCTAACTTGCGTGTCTTTCGTTAATATCTGTACCAAGATTCAAAAGTCGTCGTAGATTGCCAATTCTAGAGAAACCTGATATTTCCATCGAGGATATATCGGGCTTATAACTGGTCGAGAGTAGATTGGTTGATGATTCCCATCTCCATTAGATATAAGTTCATTTTAACGCCGTCATTGGAAACGCCTTATACTGATACAATGTTAAAGAATCCCTTACGTACATGCAATAAGTGAATATAAAGATATAGGTGTAGTTTACCAAAATCAGCCAAAGATTTTAAGCCGACACGACTTCCGCTCGTTCGATGTCGACTATAGTTTAGAAAAAATTGCAATAGAAAATTAAAACTCCTTACGAGCTTTTTAGATCAACTTTAAAATGGATCTGATCAACCAAAAAATACATGCTTTACTAACTGCTAAAGCATCGGAACAAGACGGGGAAACGCAAGAAAGTGGTCTAAGTACAGTGTCTTAATATCTACTATCAGCTTGTGTACAGTGTGTAATTGCAGTATGCATGAAACGATCAAATGTCTTAGCATTCATACCGTAAATTTTACAAATTGTGTTTGTATGTCACTCGACAGCATTACTTTGCAATTGTATTTAATTCATTTGTATTGCGCATAATTATGCTTGGTAGTTGTGGACGCAAACTTAATTTCATACCACACACGAATGCGGCACATTCTGTTAAAGATCATATTTGACCTCTAGACCACAAGTTGCCAAAAAAAGTTATCGATAGGTAAATTCGAGGAAGATTCGAAGAGATTTCTTGAAGTGACCGAAAAATATTTTGGACTAACTTTCTTTTTCTAAACAAAGTTTTCAAGTCATAATTGTGATTTGTTCACAGAGACGGACGGTTACATATAGTCTCAATGATTCCGCTATTTTGACTGATCAAGATAATTGATAGTTTTCACGATTTCTGTGCGGCACAATCTAATTCTGATAAGCGTAACTTGGTTTCGACAGGTGATCGCCATTGTTTTTTTTCAATAACTTAGGCCCACATATGAGTGGCCGAAGTATGGTCTGCGCCCGTCCAGTAATTCTAGTAAAGAAGTCGGAAAAATTTCTTCTTTTCTCTGTAATTCTCTTCACTTGAGAGATGGTCGGCTAAAACAAGTGATAGCTAGATTGAAGATCATGATTTTTTCCCCGGTCATTGGAACCCCAATGTAAAAGATTAATCTATCCACAGCCATTCTGGTATAACAAGGTTATCAAACAGCCGCCGGACTGATAATTGGATACGATTCTTTTTGGGAGCTCCATGACGGCTGTGTTCGTATCCAAGATGGCGGAAGTGTTATGACTGTGGGATTGCAGAGCAGTCGGTTGCTTAACTCAATGATAGCCAAGAGTTCTTGGTACTACTCGGCCTGAGGAGATGGCGTTATAAGGTCTGATGGCTGCATCAGCTGCCGATATCGACTATACTCGATCTTAATTTGAATGTATTAGATGACAGCGAAGAAAGATTTCTCATTCGATGATACGATGAAAATGCGTACACTATCGACGCGTACAAACTCACTACCGGTTACAGGGAATCCTTAATCGATATCAATTGCGGTTACTCCGTCGACTTTACTCGATACGGACGACCGTTTCCAAATCTGTAACTATAAAATGTCGAGCAAGTCTGTCGGGACTGATAATATTGCATATGAAATGACAAATTTGACATACTTCCCTTCTTTAATAAGTGACTATGAAAATGTCTGCTCCAGAAAATCAAAGAAAAAAATTCAAAAGCTTAGTGTGACAATATTTAACTGGAAAATTGAATGGAATGTAAGTAAATAAATGTGTGTCGTCGTGTATATATGCATATTTGGGAAGAAAGTATAGAATTTATTGCGGAAAACACCAACACCTAACGACATTGGATTATAGAGCGGAAAGGAAACCAAATTTACTCTTTTCAAATTACTTCTTTCCTACGACGTTAACCTAAAATTGCGTTTTGTGGGGTAGTTGTGGGTGTGGGTGGGTTTATCTATATTGTTTAAAAGGTGAAATGTTCAAGGGACTATGTGGTTGTAAATATGTGAAAGTATGAGTATACGCAAAAATTTTAGATAAAATAATCTACCGCAAATGCCAAAGATGCAGGAAAAATGCTCTCATGACATTTAAGTACTTATGGTCCTTTACCAACCGCTAGAGAAATAGCAAAAGTTTCCAAAAAAAAAAAAACTTTAATTTTTGTTTTCTTTTATAAAAGAGGTTTCGCTGGTATGGAGGGAATTCAGTCAATTAAAATGAAACGCCGTTGCGCTTAAGCTATGGTGGCTTGATGTGCTTTTTTCTCTCTCTTCCGGTCTCAAGTTTAGTAACTGCAAGAATTGCAAAGACAGACAGAGAAAAATCAGTACGTATGTTATTTAACCTAATAATAAAAATAATTTGCAAAGTTATTCTTACCAAAGCGAAAAGAAAAAGTTTATTGACTACTTCTTGCTCTAAACGAATTTCAAGGTTAGTTAGATTGAAGAGAGTTGCAGTAATTATGATAAGAACTGCCTATTAAACTTTGGATGAGTTTCTAATGTTAGCGGAGATGAAATTTTTATGATTTGGAATCATTTTAAAATTTATTTTCAAGAAATTTCTTCTTCGATTTTGGATACGTAAAGATGAGACAAAGTGGAATATCAGTTCAGTTTTATTTTAATGTGATTGCCCTATTTACGTACGTTTGCAACTTGGTATTCATAAGAAAAAATTTAAACTTTTTTTGCACGATTTATTTCGATTCAGAGGGTTCAACAATTTTTTTATTTTTTTATTTTCATAAATTGAGATTAAATGATGTGTCCTAACAACAAATTACTAAAGATATACAGGTGTTCATTTTACATAAGTGATGCCTTTTCTGCACGGTCTTTTTTTACACGGTTTATTGGAAAGAATCCGCCGCACACTAGCTATAGACGATCAGAAAACTGTGCGCGACGGTGGATGCCAAGATATTGCTCTTTTTTCATTTTTTCCCTTGCCTAGACTCCGTCACTCTTACCGAGATATCTATAAGAGATACTCACTGGGTAAAACAAAGTGAAAAGAAACCGCCGGACAATTGAAAAACAAGGTGGGATTCAATTCCTGTTAATTGGAGATTATGACAACTATCATTATGTGGCCGGCTTGCTGCTTCCTTTTAAGCTCTTGGCTTTTCTCGTAACACCGCAAATTTCTCAACTGCCAGTTTATGTAAAGATCGTATAGGTAGAAGTGAAGTCGGCCAGGCAAAAACATTTACGCATATCTATACATGCTAGAGACGTTTGCTAACGTTATAGTATAGAGTTATTAAGTTAATAGGTAGTAAGCTTCCTAACCGCATGCTAATGCAATGAGCAAAATGACTTCATCCGAATAGACTCGTTTTTTATTGCTTTCTCTGTTCAATTGCATAAAATTATCGAAAAGGCTTACTCAATAACAAACGCTTTGAAGTAGGTGTGATTAGTCTTACGATGGATATGCATAAAAATTGAAGTAAAGTTTGTACATCTTTTCTTTAGATTTTCGCTCGTGTGTATCTCATGTTCCAACAAAAGATGTGAGTTGTTAACGTAGGTTTCAGTAATGCGCACTCCTACTTTTTACACATGCAAATACACACAAACCTACATACATAAACATAGAAAGATATCCCCGCACATGTAAATGTACAATGAAAGGCAAAAGTAATAACAGAAGAATAAAAGAAATTAAAATATGCAAAATTTTCTTTTAGCTAAATTCTGAGTAAAAAGTAAGAGAAGCATATAAGAAGGACGTATAAAACACGAATAATTTCTAGCTTTGAATTTGCATTTTAAGCTTTTACGCTATTTCGTCGTGCGGAAGCATATTTTCCGGCTAAAATATTTTCTTTATAAAAGACGAACTCGCTGTATGTATACGTATACATACCTTACGATTGCTCTCTTTCCTTTTGTGAAACACACACAGTTATATTAACTAACAAATACAGAATTTTTTTAACGTGTCGTAATATTTCGATTTTGTCGACTTTTTCTCGATGGGCATATACTTCCTTAAAGAAATATTTCACAAATTACTACCACGACAGCTTATGCAACATGGAACTGTACTTATTCGTCGATATATGTATGAAAATAGGAGCTTAAAATAAAAAAGAATAATATCTTAAAATTGGTTTTACTATAAAACATCCTTTGCTTTGCTAGTAAAATAGCTTTATAACAATTTCCTGATTTTTATTTACTTTTTTATATATTTTTAACACATTTTGAACTTTTATTATCAGTTTAAAAAATTAGAATTTTTTTAAAACGTCATTAAGAATTAAAAAAAAAAATAAAGAATGTTAATTACCACGACCTGACGAGCTTGCGATTTGTCGGAACAAATTGTAAACGTTCTATTGCGATGATGAAATCTTGACTGAGACAAAAAATTATTATAGTAGTTGAGCGTAGTGAAAAGGTCCTCAGTACACACCACCTAACCACAAGATACTATTTAAAGAGAAAAAGAGAGAAAGAGCGAGAGAGAGAGAGAGGGAGAGAGCAGAATGAGTAGCCTATGTGTAACATAAGCAGCCACTTTCCACTATACCTGCATGATATCAGTGATTTCAACTCCGTCACGGAGAATAGAAAGTGCAAAAATTCCTATTTGTCATCTTAAGCTATTCAACCGAAATTCGCAATTAATTAAATCACACGGTCTGTGCAATAAATCAACTAAGAGAAAAGGAAACATGTAGAGAGAGGCAGAGAGAGAGGAAGAGAAAGTGTCTATAGTCAGAAACAAAATATTGGATGCGCAATCTCTCAAATGTAGTGGTTTTATATTTTACTACAATTTGGTAAACTATCCGACTATCGATTCCCAAAACTTCCACTACAGGCAGAGGAATGTGCTTAAAACTACTCCCTTTTTACGTTACCATTATTTATAAACATTGACTGATTAAAGATTACCATGAAACCTTAAACTGAAGGCAAATGGTGTAGCTTACGAAAAATATTTTGCTAGAAATCTTATTAAAAAAATACAAAAGTGTAACAATTCTGTCCTGCCGACGAGCGCATCTGTTTCCTTGTCATCTATATCATATTTTCGCTTTCCCGCTTTATGTATGTCATGTGGGTGAAAACAAGTGAAATTGAGTGCCCGTTGACATTTTTCCGGTCGAAAGAGAATAGAAGAGTAGCTATAAGAAAACTCGGCTACTTGGATACGATATAATGTACATTAAAAGGCGATCCTAACGTTGGAGTAAAATAACAGAGTGCACAAAAAAGTTTTAATCGCTTTTCTTTGTATTTATTTCGCTTTTGCATAAAATATAAACTAGATGGGGTAAAGTAAACCTCACATTAACTATGAAGAAATTTGCAATTTGCTTGCTATGTTCAGCGAAGTACTTCAGCGATGTGGCACAACAAAAGTGCAAAGAAAAGAAGAAAATAGCAGAAGAGAACTCTTCTTTTATTCATTTACTTTAGACTTAAAAGGCAGTATAACGGAAATAAAGGCAATTAAAAACATTATAGTCAGGTAAGGCTAATCATAAATTGGGTTACTCCACACTTCACCTAAGACAATTGTTTTTTTTTTTTTTTGGCCCAAATTCTATTTTTCTTCGCACGCTTTCATTAGAAAAAGTCACAAATTAGATTTTGTCGCTAAATGTGAACTTACTTCTCATCCTTTCCCATGTTGGATTTGGCCGAGTCCGAAAGAGGGCTCTGAGGAGGAGAAGAAGCACCTAGTTTTTTTATATCCCAAAAAAGAAATAAAATAAACCCTTTTAGAAACTAGCGTTATCTACTTTTACATTTACAACTGGGCGTGTTAGAGACCACTGTATCCTGTTGGAATGGAATCTAATTGGAATTAGAATCTAGCCGAAATATAATTCCATTGAAGAGTTTCTCAGTTAACTCATACAATGTTTCCCATGCACGCTATTGTGGTAGTAGAGAGTAGAGGGTAGAGAGTAGAGGAAACTTTAAAATTACTTCACTATATTTAAAAACGACCAGATCTTTAAAAATTCCATTCTTTTCAATCGCAACATTCACATATAATTGTTGATTCTTATTCTGTGTGTCGCCAAAAATTGTATATTCTACATAGGAGAGTTTGAGCTGCAGTAGAAGCGTTTTAAATTATAAAAGTTTATGTACTTAGGCATAGAACCTTTCTAGAATTTCAACATCGTATAGATATATGGAAACACTTACCTATAGTCGCTGTCATTGATAGCCTTTATCTGTATAGTGATTTCCCGCAACATTTTATTTTAATTCGGTTTCATTTTCAATTTTTCTCTTTTGCTAATATTATAGTGCGAACTTTGACAACAACACGAGTTAGTTAATAACTTGTTCTTCATTAGTTGACCATTGATTGATTTCTCATATCATTATTAAGCAATAGGGGAAACTCAGCGAGATTGCTTTTCGTACACTAAGCTTGAATTATGATCGGATTTTAATAAAACAAAGCAATGCTGCCTACTTTATTCTAACGTTCTAATCATATTAGCTGTTCAGTGGTTTAATGTGTATTTAGGTATAGTTGTTATCACTTTATTACTAACGCTTCGTAAATATCTCATAACTTGGTACGAATGAAATACATAAAATAAAACTTACTTACTTTTGTTGCCGAGCTTGCCACGACACGTAACACCTCAGAATCTCTAAAGCGCTTATTTAATTAAAGCTTCATGCTATTTGGCAGCATTTTTATGGGTATACCGCGCTGTTTGCAATTGAATTGGCAAAGAAAATTTTATGAACAATTGCAAGAATAGTTGTAATCGTTTTTTAACCGAATGTCAGCCATGATGCGAAATAGATTTTTTATATAAACATTTGCACATTTTAACCGTCTATTTAAGATAACAGAAGCGAAAAAAAAAAAAAATATACAAATAATTTTCTCGACTTAATTTGAAACTTTCTTTTATCATATAATATCTTGAAAAAAGAAAGGAAGAGGTATATATACATATTCTTACCTACATATACCTACATAATGTAAACCGTAAAATTATGCAATTTTTCCTTTATTAAATAAGGATTGAACTAATTAACAATGCAACCATTTATTAAGTTTTCTGATTTTGCCGCTTTTACATTTTTTGTGCATAACTTCACAGCAAAATTCCAAGCGATGACCGCAATTGGTTGTTTGTCAGAAATACAAAGCTTCATAGAACGATGGGTTATACAGACTCGTTTGGACGGTGCTCAGTTGTTTTTATGTTCTATGTAAGTAAAAGCCAGTGTTTTGTGTTTTTCTTGGATTTCAAAAAGCTATACGTGAAAAAGATTTTTATTTAATTACATAACAGCACAACATGATAAACGATTTACACCACTGCAGATTATAATTAAGCTTGCAACTACTTGGAGCCACACATTCATCCAGAGCACATAGCTGCCATGTTTAAACGCATGAGGTCTTCCTTCTTTCACCGTCTGCTTACCGTTGGCATTCAGCTAAAGTCATGGCTTAAGCAGATATTTCATAAGTGGGAACATTAAACGTATACATAGTACGAGCCCTGCTTTCTCGCTTATCAGACTTTTAAAGTTCGCTTAAACAGAAAGTGGCCCGGTTTCCACTGTGGGTGTAATCTTTAATGCGATGATACATTAAAAAAACTTTGGCAGGCGGTTACAATGGTTGCTGTCTACGTCCCCCCTTTAGTTTTTAATAAAAGTAAGAGACGCTTTTTTTCAATTTATTATTATACTTTATATTTAATAATTTTTATTGTTTGTAAACATTTTTGATTTATTTATTTATTTTCTTTTCTTAATAAATTCAAACAAAGTTTTCATCGTTTTATTTAAAGCGATTGATCATACTCGCGTACTATACATACATACATAATTTTTATTTTATTAATCATGTATAAAATGAAAGTTAACCTTTTAAATAAAAATACAATAACGAATGGTAGAGTAATTGTGGGTGTATCTCATGAATGTTTACTTTTACTTTCTAATGGGAAATATCTACAAATTGTCTTCAGATATATCAAAGATTAAATATATGATAGACAAAAAGCTGTTATGAAAATTTTAAGCAACAATAAAGGCAAAGAATCTTTACATATATACTCGTATTTACAGAAATTTAAAGAAAAACAAACTAGCCGCTCAAAAATAAAATATGTACAGATGGACAATAAATATTATAAGAAAATAAAGACAAATGTGAAGAGTATTAGAACAAAAATTTTTAAAAACTTTTCGCTAACATAAACGAAACACACTATCATCGGGGTTTTCTATGCAAGAAAACCGAAAGTTCCAAGACCATATACGCAGCCGGGCATAAGTGTAGTATGTACGTATGCTTCCAACGAAATCTCTATAAAAGATGTCATTAAAATGCAATTACTCTTAGAGGCCTGCAGAAGGACTAGGAAGGAAACTCTTAGCTTAGAACGACTTTAAAGAAGTATCGGTCATAGATTTCCTTGTTACATCGTACGTTACATCGGCAAACATGCCGAAATACCTAAGTTCTTAAGTAATCAATATCAAACACAAAAAGAAACGAACGGGCACCCCATCATCAATAGTAAGGCAACTGACAACCATTTCAAAACATTATTCGTATGGTTTGCTAACCATTCTCCCCCATGAAGTTGTCATCGCTTTTCGCTTCTTGCTTACACTAATGCAGATCTATGTAATACACAGCCCAATAAGTTCGTAGGATAAAGTGTTTAGTGAGTGTATCTTACAAACTAATGATCCCAATTGTAGGGCATAAGTTGTGAAACTTATCTTCATTTGGTTTAACCAAGCACAAAGGAAAAAGAATTGACTTGGAGTTTGGTATTGATCGCCACAGGAATATCAAAAGTAGCACAATTTCTGCGGCTAGGAAACTATTCTGTAAAATTTGCTCATTAACAAGGAACCAACCATTGATAACGGCAACTTGGACATCATCATAACGATCGCTTTTTAAAAATCTTCTGCGATGGATGATTTCATAGAGAAGTCTACTAGAAAGAATGTTCTTTTGAAAGATTCACGTTATTCTCGTGTATCGTTTTGCTCCGCTTTAACGTCACTTGCGCTAGACCCAAAAAACTCTGAGAAGATAATTTAGGAAATTCAAGTCTTGTAAAGCAATTGAACTATGGGAAGTTCACAGCAGGAAAACCATACTACCTACAGCGCCCAGCAAGATTGAGCAGCTTATGTTTTATACGAGAGTAGATGTACTACAAATGCATTTCATATTATACTTTATTTGTAAATTTTCATTAATAAGAAATTTCAAAAATTGGGAATGATTTGAAATCAATAAAAGCAAAGAAGTTCGCAAAAGCATAGAGGGATTATCGATTATTGACATAAACGCATTTAAATAAAATTAGAGAAGTAAATGATTCGAAGCTTAGGCTTTATGGATCTTTTGATTCTATCTTTATTTAATTTTAATTAAACTTTTCTTCGCAAGTTTGAAGAATTTCCTTTTAATGCAATTTCCTTTTTGCTCACGCGCTGAGCATTTATATAATTGTCCGAAATTTAGTCGCTATTTATCATTATTTAAACATCGCTCTGTTTTTATAGATACATATATATGTATATACTATATATAAATCACTGCTGCCACAGTGTTTTTAAAGAACTGTAATCATAAGGAACTATCGTTAAAAGTTAGAAAGGAAGAAATTGTTGTTGTTGTTGTTGTTGTTGTTGTTCAAAATTTTCTACTTATCTACTTCAATGACTAATAAATATCTGTATAAAGAAGGTGACGCTTCACGAACCAAATCAGTGACTAAAGTTTATAGTAATTATATACATTGCATAAATACGTAAATTTATATCTATATATTTATATATATAAAACTTAAACTAATTCAAATAATCCAAACTATTATAGTAAAAATGTTCGTTTCCGTCTTCCGTCTTTTCACAAATTTCCTGCCTAATTAAATCTTCATAATTATATTTATAAAAACTATGATTACTAGTAGAGTCATCTTCGGATTGTTGCCAAGATCCATAGTCACCAGAAGTATCGACATTATACTCTTCCAAGGAAGACAAAATGGAATTATTTACTTCTTCATAATTATAATGCATATGATTGACTTTGAATAAATCATTTTCATAACATTTCGATTTCTCATCGTTTATAATAAAATTTTCTTCTCTTATCCTGTACATGCGTCTGTGATCTTTAATCATTTCAGTGGGCTCCTCTTTCTTTTCTAATGTACTGCAAATATTATGAAAGGGAGTGCAATTCATTTTTGTGTGGTTATCATCGTCCAAAGAATCGCTGAAACCATAATCAAATGTCACCAAAACTGTATCACTGCCAGGATCTGTTGAATTCATATATGAAGCATACGATGTATAAAAATCTAATTCATCGCTTCCTTTGTCGCATTCGATATCTTTATTGAGTGATAAGTCGGACTCGTCCGGATTATATTTTTTTATATAACGTTCGTCCGTTACTTTAAGACTGCTAGAGTTGTCGACAAGTTCCTTTTCAAAATATTGACTCAATGTGATTTTATTGGATTTGAATTCTGCCTGATAATCCTTATTTTCGACTGGTGTTAGATTCAATATATCTTTCTCGAAATATTTATTTAATCCGGATTTTTCGAAAGGATTTTCGTCTCTTTCCAAATAACCGTAATTTCTATCGAATGAGAAATTCTGGCATCGGAGGGCAAGATTGCGAAAGAGAATAAGAGCAAAAAATATAGAAAATGAAAAAAAATATTTTAAAAAATAATTTTTAATACATAATTTGCTTTTACTTAAGCTAACAAAAGGAAATCATTTTAAAACTAACTTATATCGGTGATTAAGAGGTGGAGTCTTAAAGGGTTAAGAGGTAGTAGGAAATGTTATTTTTTACAAAATCATTGTTATTCCATTTAGTTAGCAGCGAGTTTTTATATACAATTTATTAAGAACGAGTTAATCTAAGGTTACGTGTAAAGGAGTGAAGCGTTTTATAAGCTATAAGCTCAGGATATCTTCAGTACCGTTGAACCATCTATTGCTTGCAGACACCAGGCAAGCGACAAAAAGTTTACCTTATATCGAAATTAGCAAACGATGAAGCGGAAATAAATAAGCGTTCTGTACGGACCGATGAAAATGTATTGAAATTTATGTTAACTACGCTGGATTGTTTCAAGTTAATGCAAAGCCACATTGACATTGCGCTTTTATAATGGAATCACGCAAGCGCATCCAAAAGCGGAAAGAAGAAGATTATACGCATCTAAGGATGAAGTTTGATATGACTTCAGAAAATATATTTCTGGGCTTGGCCCTATCTAGAAATTGGAAAACCATCGTAATACAAAGAAAAGACGTATCCCGAACTTATTTATCTTTCGACTAAGGCGAGCCTGTTGCTAAACATGTGGCTATTGCTTCAGGAATTCATCTTTTTTTTAATGTTCTGAAGTTTCACCGAACGGATTAATTATCGCCAAGATCAGCAAATAAATATTCTAGGATGCATACAACGTATCGTTCCCATATGAATAATACACTAAATACGCGAACGATATAACTGTATGCGAAAACGCAATGAGGCGAACGAACAGGCGCAATCATCATTTACGGGGTTTGCCAATGAAGCAATGGAATTAGAAAAACACACAATGGGACACTGCATATACTAAAGGAAAAAGGAATTTTTGATTCTACAGTCAAGAGTCATACAATAATCTTTCAAAGAATAAATGACGACAAGGGAAATGATGTAAGGGAGACTTACAAAGAGAAACTGCCATCTTTCAGTTAACTGTAGCAAATGTAGGATCAATTGATCAAATAAAAAATATACTACTCAGTTCCTGATAACACATCCACTGCAGAGCCATCAAGTTAATCCTCACGTATCGAGTTCAACGTATTTCACTCCATCTAAATAAAATTTACAGTTGCGCATCAACCCTGAGAAGATGGTGAGAGTGTACTAAGAGTTGGCATAGAGTTTAGAGACAATTAGACCCAACTTAGAATGTAAGAGTGAAGCAAGTGTAGTAACCATAATGCATAAAAGACACCTAATCAATGCCATATCCTTGTTGAACCTCTCCTGATGAGACATGCAGGGATAAAATGTAAAAAAGTTGATATGTTTATATTCAATATTCACGTAGCACGATCCGCCGATTCAAACCCGAAAAATTCAATAGAAGAAAAAGAAAAAAAAAAATAGATATCAACTGTACCTTCCAAAATTCATCGATCGGTAGCCGACACGCTAACACTTAAAAACAAAAAAACCCCTTCACGTTTATTGGGAGTGAGCAATGTGAAGACGATTATAAATTCTTTATTTGTTACGATATAAATTTAATCTAAAGGCGGAGAGAATTAATTGAGACCATTGTAGAGGAAAAGGTTATATAGAGAGTAAGAGATGGGAAAAGATTAATTCAGGAAGCTACAAAAAATTAACACTACGTCTACAGAGGACTGTAAAAGCTTAACTTAAGAAAAGCTTAAACTATAAGAACTAAACACAGAAGGGTAGTAGGAAAGGAGAAAAATAAATCAATTAATTGTAAAATAAACTTACAGGCATTTTTTAAGTAAAACCGAATTGTCTTGGTTAGCGCAAGGACTAGAAGATAAGTAACGATGAAAATTAGGAACGTAACGTAGCACGATGTAAGCGACTGCGACTGCGATTAGATTAGCGTATATAGATTGAGCGTATACTTGTGTGGCTAAGAGCTTTTTCAGTTTTTTTGTTTTTTCGTTTATAGTTATTTAGGTAGATAAGTCACTCGATCAGTTTCCTTCGGCCAGGTTCTCATTGGTTTAGCGACAATAACATTAACATATCCATATCCATATATAGCGATTTTGTTTGCTTTTTTTGCATTTGTTGTTTATTATTTATAGACAATTCAACCCAACCATAGCCATGTTCAGAAAGAGTCCTATATATATATATATATACATACACATAAAGATTTAGGTATATACATACACATATACGGTATAGTTAGCCAGGCATGCTTAACAAGTTAGAATTTGTTGTTGCTGTTGACGTAAAAGCATTCTTGAATCCATTATCGATTTCATAAGTAGTGCAGTGAGTGATAAACGATAAAGATCGGTAGTTATTGGCGATCCTTAAGAGAAATATCACAATTTATTTTATTTACACAGGCATTCCGTTAAAAACGAATTATTATTGTTTTCGCTTGTTTTTTTTGTTCTTAATTATTTTATGTTTGTTTGTTAACAATAATCGTTAGAGTTTTTTCTTTCACAAAATATTTCAATTTACTCTTTGGGTGGCTTTCAATATATTCTTTTTATTTTATTTGTTTTTGTTTCTCTATTTGATTTGTTAACGTTACATATATAGAACGAAGAATGACGAAAGTATAAGCATAAATGTGTTTTAGCGTAAAGAGAAAGAAGAAAAAGTTGAGAATGTATATATACATATATGTATATATAAAATATAAAATTAAAAATTCAATTAATAAAAGATTAGGCAAAATACAATAAATACAATTATTTAAGAATCTGAAAGTATGTATTATTTGCATGTATGTGTATCCCTTAATCGATAACTTTGAATAATGTTTTCCAAATTATTTCTCCTTGATCAAATGCGCATGCGCTCTTACGTTCAAATGATATGATTAGTGATAAGATAATGATATGGTATAAAACGATTGATTGCTTTAGAATGAAATCCATATCCCCGCTCTTATGTTCTTATGTGCAATATTTGATGGTAGTGAATGAGAGGATATACCTCAGTAGAGAAAAAAAAATAAGAAAAAGAAAGTGGAAAAGCGTAGAACGGATCGAAGTACTTTTGGAATAGAGAAAATAGTTGAGTACAATACTGAAATATTACCGAAAAGATTATTAAATGTTTGTTTTTATATTCATCCCAGAAGTATCGAGTTTCACTAGACTTATCTTTTCATCTCCAACAAAGACGAAAGCGTATAAGAAGACCAACCAATCAACATAGAACTTTCAATCCCCTTTCCTTTTCATACGATTGCAGATATCATATGATTCATAAACATTTACTTAGAAAGCATGCAACTAAGTCACATTTGGATTTTGAAAATATACTCCATTCAAACTATCGAAATACAAAAATAATCCTAATTTTCATGAACGGCCTCATTTTTTTACACTGATTCTTGACACTCCATCGATTATTTAATTATTTATAGAAGGTGAAGAATGGTCGCGGGTTCAAATCTCATGTTCCATAGCCTTTTAATAAAACTGATAGCCTGAGATGCCAGCGCTTTTAAAAGACTTGAGCCTAAATTGGCTCAAAAGGCCATGTGGAAGCAGAAATAATGCGAATTTTGACAATAGAACATTTTGCGATATTTCGATGATGAATTTGTTTATCGTGAATAAATTTTAGCAATTTTAACGTCAATAATAGTGTTGATTAGATAAGAATTAAATGCGAATTGTAAATATAAAGAGAGCTGAGATTAAGCTGTGACAACTGTTTCCTTATCGAAAAAATAACCTCAACAGTGCAGCAAACGCTTACGCTTACTTATAATTTAAATAAATTCTTTAAAATATCCCGAAAACAATGTGGCAAATGCCCCGTCTTCTCATTGCTGTTGAGAAATCCTTTGAAAAGACAATCGAAAAGATCGGTAAGATCAGTAAATGCACCCTCGATATAGACAGTTTATTATTATTCGCACACATTCTGTCCAATCCAGCTGCAAATAAGCTTAGAGGGAAACAATAACTGGAAGAAAGAAGAGAAATTCGAAGAATATATATGCTAATCTACTGCACTTGTATTTCGAGATTTAGTTGTCTATATCTACACTTATAAGAATAGTCGATTGTTTTAATTATCACCGAAATTGTTGCAATTTTTCTCACCTGTAGGTATTCAATGTGCATAAAGAAGCGAATATTACATCTCACCTGTTAAAAAATTGAAAACACTAGTGGCTTGTTCCTTACCAACTAAATTTTTTGAAAAAAAAAAAAAAATTTCGAAAACAGGAACTATGCTGGAAAATCTAGCGATATTGTAGCCGTCTTAAACGTAAATTTGATTGAGTATTCATTCACTGGGAAGATTAACTGGTTTGTTAAGCCAACCTTTTTAAATGACATGAATGACGTAACATTCCTCTCGCGATGTGTGTTTCTCAAAAAACAATCGCCTTTTTCTAGTTGGAAAACACGGTTGTGGTTGTGACACAAACTCGAACTTTTAAGACGACGCTAAGCATAACCGCAAACAATTTTCATTGTTTTCATTCGATTTTGTTTGCAAAATCTTTAAGAACATATTTTCTGAAGCATATCACAGAAGATTTTCATTAAAATTGCTTTCTTTGGTCGAAAATTGATGTTTAAACTAACCGCACGCACAAAAATCAACTAACCCTATACATGTATAAATTAAAAATGCACCGCGAGAACGCTTCCGATGGAAACTAGCTTTTTTTCCTTTTTAACGCTTATTGTACTATTATTATTATTGTTAGCTTTCCGCGCATCCAGAAGGGCACTGTGTCTATCTATTACAAGTCTGCGTTGCCCCCTACTGTACAGCAATTATAAACAATATGTTATCGAACATCGTAAAGTACTTTGAAGTGTTAATGGGATACAAACTGTCTGAATATAATGAAAGATCAGTTGAAGGCATCGCCGGAATATCTGTTTCGAAAAATGAACTCATGTATTGTGTGTACCAAGCCGGCTTTATGAAGCTACTAGGCAAGAGCGAGACGGAGAGAGAGGGAGATATGTCCTTCTTAGTTAGGGGCCAACACTCAATAAAAGAAAACATTTGTCGCAAAGTTATGCAAAAACAAACTCATAACATTTTTATATTAACATTTTGTCCAAAAGGAGTGGTAGTGGTTTGAGAAGCGGCTTGAAGAAGGCTCTATTTTATGGCATTTTTTTTCTCCTTTCTTTAACGTTCTAGACTTTCTCTTACCAACACGATTATGGGCTTTAATCTTGATCTCGTTTATTTCCTAATTTACAAAAAACATATCAAAAGGCAATTGAAATAATTTGTTTAAAATTATGAAATTATTATTGAATTTTTGTATTCTTAGAATTTGTTTTTTTTTTTTTTTTTTTAGATAGAAGTTAAAAAACAAACGTATTCACATATAAATATAGTTAAACGGTAGAATGAATAGAAAAACAAACATTTATGAGTGGTTAAGCGTTAAACTTATACAGACGTAAATGAAATATATCGGGTAAAATTAAATTGATTTCATATAAAATATATGTACAAACACATTAATTAAATATATTTATATAAATATGCTTTCATAAATGTAATTTAAAGATTAAGAAGGATTATCTATCAGTTAAGACGAGAAACACACAACATAAAAACACGAGGCAAGACTTTAATTTAAAACTTAAAAATACGAAAAAAAAAAAAATTAAATTATTAAATATATAAAGAGAAAAAAAAATTCATTCAGAAGTTTCAATGATATCAATACTATATATAAACAGATGTAGTTTTACAAACGCAACGAAGGTTAATTTTCATTAGAAACATGTACGAGTAATAATAACGCTTTCTTGTATCCGTCAACACGTCAACACTGCAGCAGCACGCAAGACTTAAAGTTAACTTTACGACTGACTTCATTTAACCATGACTTGTCTTGTTTTCTATATGTAGCTGTGTCTGTGTGTATGTGTATGTATGTGTGTATATGTGTAAATAACTTAATATTTCTCTTATTTAGATTTTTATGAAATGATTTACGATGACTTAAATAATTATTTACAGTTGCTTTAAAAACGAATCAAAAAGAAAAAAATCAAATAAGTCATATATAAGACGTTCGAATTTTTAACTTGATTTTCTAAGAGTACACGTTAGAGAATATTTTTGTTTCTCATTTCACTATGAATAGATAGATGTTATACATATGCATATGAGTAGATACGTATATGTGAAGCTAGGATTAATGAAATTCTACTACGTATTAGAAAGTACCTACGGGTGTTGGCCGAAAGCAGAAAAACAGCGATAAGTTTGCGTGAAGCGACTATGCGACAAGTGCTTTTTTTATAAATATTTTTGGTATATTCTTCGATATTAATCCTTTTAGAAATAATTCCAACCATTTTTGGCATGCACGACGTGAAACAGTCTTTGAAACATGGACCCACAATATTTTTGTTGATTGAGAGTTTAGATTTAGTTTCTTCGTTGTTACGGCTCTGACGCGACTTTGAGAATTCCATGAATATTTCTCATAAACAAACGGATAAAAATCACCAAACAATTTCAAAATAAGTGCATAGGTCAAGAACATGTTGGAACACAAAAAGCAAATATGATTTCAGATATAGTATTATTGTTGTTTTAAATCATAATTACTTTTCATTTTGAGTCTAGTTAGTAGATGCATTTAATTTAACTTACAAGCAGGTTCTGCCCGGGTATTAAGTAAAAGTAGAGATTTTTCTAGTGTTTCTGAAAAGTTGCCAAATAAAGCAACAAAGACAAATGTAAAACAATCTTTAGGCTAATAGAGAACTTTGGAATAATTTTAACGCGTATTAAAGCGCATCGACGACTCTTTAGAAAAGCATATTTCCCATTAGCGCGAACGCCGGATTCAACATAGCAATGGCCGCCCGCCTATCCATTGAAATTCCGCTTATTATCTACGATCTTCGTCTGAAAAGTTTATTTCAGGTAGTTATTCAAAATCGCTTTGGCCTTCTCGCAAAAACGTTAAGTTTTTCTTTTCTGCTATTATTTTACGAGCTTCGGCCTAAGCCTCGGCTTAGAGCGGCGAAAGCATCGCTTGTGAAATTCGAAAACGTTCTAAATCGGTGTAAGAGTGCATCCATCCCAGATTTGCATATTTGTTTGTGTCATCATCTCCTAGGTGATAACTTCTACTTTTCACGCCCTTTCAAGTATTAAAGTTTTTTTTACCCTATTTTCATAAGTAAGTTGTTAGTACCCGAGAGCATACGAAATTTGCTCGATATCGAACGTAACATTTTATATTTACACCATCAATCCAAAAGACGATCATATTGTTTTCGTGTTTTGTTGCCTGATAAAGCCGTGGACCGACCCCTACAAGAGCAAGATAGAATTAATCTAAAAAAATTATTATTATTATTTATCTCTTTAAAAAGAAGAAGAAGAAGAATTTCAAGGTGCTCCAAACCTGAATTATTTTCTATATGCCCAAGAATTAGTATTCAGTGCAACAATTTTGTAAGAGATGAAGTGACCCCATTGTGGGTCATTTTGACACAATCTTCCTCAAAGAACACTACGTATGATCATAAACTTTGAACAAATTGATGACAAAAGTAATATATTCGACAATGTGATGCAGCCTGCTCGAAATTTGAGCATTCCGGGGAGTTGGCTTTTTAACGAGTATCATCACGACCACTTGCCCTAAGTTATGAAAATCTCCGAAAGTAAATCAAAATTTAAGCTAAGTGAATTTAATTTGGGCGCTGTTCTCGTTAAGAATATATTGAAAAAAATCATCAAAGGTAAGCTTGTTTGCTTCATTGATAACAATCACATTTTTCTTTCGCAACGGATCGGATGCACTGTTACAATATAATACTTTTCCTTCCAACAACTTCAGTAGTCTACAAAGAGCGGTTATGTTAATAACCAATTGTTTCTCAAAAAGTGGAAGATTTTACTTAATTCACAAACCTACTTCTATTCCACAACAACAAACCTTGAGATTGGATGGCATTAACATTTCTTGGCAAAATTAAGCAAATATTTAGTAGTGTGACATTAGATCGTAGCTTTAATTGCCACATTAACCGCATAAAACTAACAACATGGCCAATACTTTTTGCGGGTCGAAAAATAGAATTTCAAAAAATTAAGCTATGGGCGGCAAAAAATTAATTATCGAAACTTAAATTTTACATTTTCATATTTTATACTTCTCGGATTTAGTCTTCCTCTGGTTATTGCACCGAACAATTGCTTAAAAGTGATCTGTGATCTATAATCTGCTCCAGCATTTTTCAATTTCTGAAGCCTTTTATCACTATTTCAAACAAGTAAACAAGTTTTTTTATAATTAAATAAAATAAATTAGAGAGAGCTTATGGATTCGCCTTCATTTCTATACATGTTCCCTCTGCAAATCCATAAACGACAATAAGTTCACCTAATAAACCTACTAATAAACCTAACCTAATAAAGTAATGATTGCAACGATTGCACGGATAATACAGTTAATGTAAAGTTAAGAATTAGGGTTTATGCAGGGCAATGTTGTCCCTGACTTTCTAATCGATATTGAAAGCGCACTTTCTCAAGCATTTGAAACGATACGAGAACAACTTTTGGGCAGGCAGGCGGACAACAAGTAGCAGCAAACATTAAGAACAGATATTAGCTCATTTACAAAATTCCAATCGTTTGTTCATTACAAGTAGGTAAAGTTTTTGAAAAACCTAAAAACGAAAGACGCCTAAAAAGACATCCATTCGAATGTACGGCCCAACAAAGTTTTTATGTCTTTGTGTCACATTCCGATTTATGTATCGAACAAACTCGCGAATGAAATGGAAGATGTTGTAAAAGCTGATGAATGGTAAGGTAAAGAGGCATAAAGTCGAATTATGGGAATCTCTAATTAAAGTGTGGATGTATTTAATTTAATTAAATTTACTTTAAAATTTAGCGAAATCTTTTAGCCAAAAAATATTTAATAAAAATGCACTTGATCCCTGGCACGTACATACACACAAAATGAAGCCGTTTTTAAACCGAATACCGAAAGTTTGGGAATCCCCAGGAAATACGAAAGCAAATCTTATAGAGGAGTGCATTGCGGTGTGCGTGCGCATACATTCGAAAATACACACAGCAAAGTTTGTTAATTGTTTGTTACTAATTAAACTTTTGTACTTCATGGTTTAATAAACTAAAAATGTACTGTGTGAGTATGAGAAGTAATTAAAGCAATAAATAAAAAAAAAATAAATAAATAAAATTTTGTTAACATTCAGCGTTTTACGTTACATACGCGGTTAGATAAGTAAATAAGTTAATTATGCACAAAAATATGATGCGTGGGGAAAATTTAAATAAAAAATAGAATCATTTGAAAGAAAACTTTTAATGAAATGCATATGTACGTATGTATATGTAAGTTAATTAAATTTTTAGCTTTACAAGCGATCAACGTTAAATTTTTTCCCTTCTTTGTTTTTACTCTACGTTTTCGTATGAAATTAATGCGATATTCTCTGGTTTTGGTTTGATATTAAATTATGCATGTATGCATGTATGTTTGTTTGTATGTTTGTATATATGTTTGTATATATATATGTATGTATGTATGTATGCATGTATGTGTATGTATGTATATGTGTATGTAAGGAAAAACTTTATATAAGTAAATGTACGAGAGCATGAAATGTTTTACCTCCGTATGTCTATTCATCTTAAATATATGGTGTGTTGTTGTTGTTTTCCTGTTTAATATGTAAATAATTTATGAACTTAAGCTGATCCAGAAAATGAGTATACAAATGGTATATGTATGTATGTATTTATGTATGTATATATGTATGCATTGTGTCAATAGTTGAATATGTATGTTAAACCATTACAATTACATATGAAAGAGTTTTGCTTTTCATTTTGATTTGTATGCTTTTCCTTAATGTTTTTGTTCTCTTTTTGTCCGATTCAAATTTTTCTTTTTTGTTTTCTTTTTTTTTTTTTTTTTTTCTTTCTTGTTGAACAAACAAAAATATATGATGATTTTTTTGTTTTTGTTTTTGATGTTTGTTATTGAGAAAATGTTTAGATTTTATTAAACCAACCCAAAAATGCTGATTTTAAAGTGCGTACCTTGCCACTGTCACTATCGCTGGCTGTACCATTACCACCACCACCGCTCGCACCGTGGCCACTTGATGAGGAGGAAGCTTGAGCACCAGCTGCAGTGTTTGCACTACTGCCGCCGTTTATATTGCTACTGTTTTGCAAATCGGTTTCAGCCTGACGTGCGGCTGCCATACGGGCTCCCACCACGGAGGCACTACTAAAGCGTCTTGTGGTAGTGGGGTTGGTATTGTTAAAGGTTATTCCACCAGTGGCTCGGCGTGGAAATGCTTGAGAGCCATGCGAAAAGCTGCTCGAGCTTAATTGGAGATCTTTTCGCAATGAAGAGGTAAGTTGTGATGTTACAGTTTTTGCCTTTGGTGTGCTACTAACACAACTACTGGCAGCTTTATCACCCCCACTAGGTGCGGTATTAGTTGCCACCACAGTCGTGCCTGTATTGCCATCGTTGTTATTTGAATGGTTTTGTTGTAGCTGGTTATAAGCACGCGACAAAGAATCCATGTGTTTCACTCGAGTTGATAGTGATTCTCGTTTGGGTTTGGGTAAAGGAGAGTTTTGCAAAACCCTCGAGGACGGACTGTTATTATTGTTGTTATTTGTATTGTATGATATCGTAGATTTTGGCGTCGAACCGTATGGCGTAGTAGCCAAAGGTATGGACGAAGAGGTGGAACTGCGACTGGTATTGGTACTCAAGGACGATGAGTTATGATTGTTGTCTTTACGTATACTTTGTGCTGAATCAGTTCTTTTTAGACTGTTGGGTGATTTCGAATACAACAAATTGCCAGTGCTTCGACTTAAGGGCGAGCGATTCGAAGACGTTGATGAGTTCACTGAAGGTGGCGAGCGTCCGGCAGTTGACGGTCTCCCGGTTGGAGGTTTACCTAAGAATCATAAAATGATTGTCGATCGATGTTATACAATATTCATTGAGGATATATTTTACGGCGTGAATTTGACAGAAACCTACCTGCAAAATATGCGGCTGCTTTGCTGCCAGGCAACGGTATTTTACTGGGTTTTGTGGTTCCCCCGCTAAATTTTTTTAAAGCTTGCACTTGATTTCTCAAGGCAGTAATTTGCTGTTGATGCTGCTGTTTTTGCTCTTGTTGTTGTTGCTGTTGCTTTTCGAAGGGACTAATTCCACCCACACTAATGCTTAAAATACCTAAACCGCCAGTATCACGTTGAATGCTTTTATTGTTTGCGTCTAGTTGCAATTCATGATCGTGGGCGGATTCTGTGCTACTACTGTTATGCTGCAGCTCGTCCATAGGTAAAGGAACCATAGCCTTCATGCTAGGTGTGGAAATTTGTGTAGTAACTGGCTGTGGCATTTGCCCACAACTCGATGTTAAAGGCGTTTGTGAACGGATCTCACTGCCGTCTCGCCTGCTCATCATCAATGTGGTAGAGGCCGAAGATCGATTTGTCTCATAATCTTGATGCGAATGTAAATAGGAATTAATACCAGCACCGCTGTTCGGCGTTGTTGAATGCAATCGAGATTCGAGCACACGTAGTTGAGCCTTAGTACCTTCTAACTCAATGTTCTTTTCCTCCAACTACAAAGCACAACTGAACTAATTAATATCGAGATTTTTACGGAACTCAAGATATTACAGATTACCTGAAATCTTAAATCCTCCACATCATCTTTTGTCTTATCTAGCCTTTTGACTAAATGACTCTTTGATTTGGAGGCTTGTTCTAATTTTTGCGTTAAAACCTACAAATTAAGAATAATTTAAAGTAGACGTAAATATTTTCAGATACTATTTCCAAAAAGCTCACTTGATTCTGAACAGTTAAGGTTAATAATTGCCTTTGCAGTTCTATCACACTAGTCTCCAGTAGTATAGCAGCAAATCGTTTGGAATCGGTGACACGACATTTGTTAGCCCGAGATCCCGGAGTGCTAATTATAGCATCAAGACGTCCTAACTGATCCACAGAGAATTGCTGAGGTTGTTGTTGATTACGTTTTGTTGTGGTATCACTGCTTTGATGGAATGGAATCAAATTTTGTTGACTATTCTCGGTAGAGGAGGAAAAAGGAAGCATTTGTTGTTGTTGTTGTTGATTATCTACCACAAGAGGTTGGAATGTATTTTGTTGTCTTGCGCGCACAAAATCCGTTTGTGTTTGGGATATCGTACTAACGGTAGAAACCACAGTGTTAGCAGAGGAGCATAACCCGATAATTTGACTGGATCGGTCTTGGTGACTGTAAACGATATGTACGTACATAAATCATAAATTACATTCCATTAAATTCTCTTTTTTCTTACTTTAATCTTAGAGGAGTCTTGCTTTGCGGTTGTTGCTGTTGTTGTTGCAATTGCTGTATTCTAGAGCTTAATTCCAATTTCTGTGCCATGGCCAATTTTAGTTGTTCTTCTAGTTCCTTTTTCACATTAGTTAACTCTTCGACTTGATCGTTCATTTTAGCCGCTTTAATACGACCCGTTAAAGTCTCAGCTTCCATCTCAGCCAATTTGTCGAGCAAACGATCACGCTCCCTACGCAATTGTTTAATATCCTCTTTGCTGAGGCGTTCAACATGCTCTCGAAAAGTTTTTGGTGTCAAAGCTGTATTGGCACTACTACTACTAGATTTGGAAATACCCGCTGCTCCTTCGTTCATATCCAGCTGATCTTCACTGCTACAAGTGGATTGCTGGCGCAATTGCTGACGTTCATAATTCTGCAAGTGTTCGACCTCGTCACGTAAACGATTTGATTTACGATGTATGACGTCGAGCAGATTTAGCAATTCATCATCGGATTCCGGACATGACAAGCGATTTGAAGCAATGGCGCCCTTTGTTAATAGGGAAGTTGATAAAAAATATGGACCGATTTTTGTCTTTAGAATAAATAAAAATTGAAAACACTTACTGTTGAAGCACCATTCGTTGAAGAGGCACTATGGCCCTCTTTCGATGAACTGGTCTCTGTAGAGAAACCTGAGTCTTGTATTACACTGCCGTTATTGTTTTCGCCACTTCCACCACCATTAGCGCTGCTACCGCCACCAGTATTACTCTTTGGTTCCTTTTTACCGCTATGTGAATTACTGCGACTCCTTGTCAACGACGATGAGGATAGCTCTGTAGCGGCGGGTTGACTTGTTTCCTTTTGGGATATCTTACGCTTTATACGAATACCGGGCTCCCATTCGCGTCTCGACACTAACGTGCCTCCACTAGTTAAGGTAGCTGTTGAACCGGCAGCGCTTATTACACTCCCCACAGATTGGCCACCATTTGTTAGGCCACCCGTATTTGAGGTGGTCGATGCTGCCGAGGACATAGACGCCATTTTCTGTTTGAGATCAGGAAATGTTTCAATCACTAGATCGCGAAATTCCAATAGCGCGCCCACTTCGTGTTGCAATTCTTGCAACGATTTGGTTTGTTCGCTATGTATGTGATGATGATTGCCATTGCCAACACCATGATGAATGGCGTAACTGTTGGCATATGCCGTATTATGACTTAAAAGATGATGATGATGCTGATGAAGAGGGTTCGCGTTCAAATTTGGATGATGTGAATAGCCGGAGCCAGCTGCTACAGCCGCAGAAGCTACAGTAACATTAACGGTATTACTGGAAGCCATTAAATGCGGATGATGAGAGCCTCCACCCACTGCCAATGGTATACAGTCCATAGGATTCCTCAATATATTGCCATCGAAATTATTGGCAAGATAAGTAAAATTAATGTTATTGCCGTGTTGAGCCAAATCATTACCATCGACCTAAAGAAGACAACGAACAAAATATATAATGTTAGCAGTGGTTTTTTTTTTTTTTTGATTTTAAAGGAAAGTTTTCTCATTGAACAGACCTCCGCAGCAGCACATGAAAATAGGTCATAAATCTTGTAGAGGAAACTCGCTGTTGCACTTGCACTACACAACGGTGTTAAAATGATTGTAAAAATATAGTACCATAGCACTTGCTCTTAACACAACCTCATTTTTCTTCAGTCTAACACAAATTCACTTAATTTATCTTTTTCATAATACAAAATAGATAAAATTTTTAGCCTTAACTTCTAGTTACAACGTACTTTATTAATCGTACACAGCAACACAACACAACACACCACACACTTGCTTCAATATGAACGAATGATAAAATGTGTCTGTCAATCAACTTTACCACCATCAATGCTACCATGCATTGTCGAGACCTATATATGGCGGCAAAAAATCCGTAAATTATTCAAAAAAACAAAAAGAAAGAATTATACTCGATTTGGGTCGAATCTTTTGATACCCGCAATAAGCTTGCGTACAGCAATTGATTGCATTATGCCATATAACAACGATCTTGATTCATTGATCGAATGTCAGATCAGATAGTTCTTCAAAGTTGGCAACATTTTCAGATATTTGACGTAATTCAAATGCAAGTCTCGGGCACATGTTTTATTATTTTGTTACTATTATTATTTTGAATTTGAGCTTTTTGGCTGATCTACAAGAGGCTTACAGAGATCGGTTTCACTATCAGCAACAACGACAACAACAACAACAACAACAACAACAACAACAACAACTATCAAACATATATACACTTTTATTTTTATATGTTACAAACAGTTGCAAAACTTAATACACTCGGCTTAGCGGATACAAAAAAAAAAAAGAAAGAAGCGAATTTAATCAAGTGACTTAATTGCCTGCGTATGTGTATGTTACTATTTCTTTTATAATGCTTCTCCAAGGCAGTTGTTGGTGGCATCCTATTAAAGATATTGTCAACATCTCACGCCTACATACGCTTACAGCAATTCTTACTCGCTAGAACTGGGAGTGTAAGACATTTTAGTTTTCAGATTTTAATATTTAGCGGTTAACCTTAGGTTTTATCTGACTCACGCCTGTTGATTGTGTCAATCAACTAATTAGGGTGAAATCAAAAAAAAAAAAACAATTTATAATTTATTACAAATGTTATTGAAGAAAAAATGTATATGTAAATGTATGTGTCATTGAGGAAAGGAAATGAATATAAAAAATATTTAATTTTAGATTTAGCACGAGATTGTAAGAATGATGATTGTGTTTGTAAACAATATTTTCCATTGACCTAAAGAGTTTAAGTTGAATATCGATTACGACCTGAAATAAGTGTCGTCGACCCATCTTGCCACTGCTAAGATTACCTAACTTGGCAGCACTGCCTATACATTACTTTACACATTTACCTTAAATATCTTAAAAAAAAAGAGTTCCAATTGCCCGAAGAAAAAGAAAAAATATAATTTCTTAGAAAATTTAATTTATTTGTTCTAAAATTATTTGATTATTTATTTATTGTACACTACGTGCAAGCAAGATTTAATTTCTATGTTTTCAACTTTGAAACCAAATTATCCGCACAAAAAAAAACGTACAATTAATTAAGACATTGAATGCTAAAGTCAGTCACTGTAAACCCATGCACACAAGGTCGAGTGTTTTTTTTTTTTGTCTATATGTATGTGCGTGCATGAAAATTGATTGTATTCAATTGCTGTAAACTTGGCAGATCTTATAAAGTAGTGTTACGTGAGAGATTAAAAGGCGTAAGAAAGAAACCTTTGTACCCTCTTTGGTGAAAATTATGCATACAGCCAATGCTTATGGAAATCATTGATTTTTCATTAAATTACGCTATTAAAAAAAACGAGTCTTTTCATCGTAGATATAAAGCAGTTATTAGACTGAAAGGTCCCAGTGGCAATCGCTTGAGGCTCACAAATTTCAAGAATTTTGTCGCCATATACTAAAACGTTCAAATCTCTATTAAGCTACTAAAAGAAATGATGTTAGTGTAATCATGTCTATCTCTATCTATCCGTCCGTCTGTCATGCGAGAAAAAAGCTATTCAAACATGCGCCCACAATAGCTAAAGACGACTTACGACAATCGTTGTACTTAACGTTTGATAAATACATCGAACCCAGTCGTTTGAGGATTCTTTGTGAGAATGACCTCCACCTCGATCAAATGATTTGTCTTCGAAACTATCGACATGGCGAGTCTCCTACACCGAATCGGAAAAAAACATACAACTTAACTCTTTGTTGCTTTTTCATATTGACTCCTATAGACTTATTTATAGGCTTTGCCAGCGACTTTTCTACAAAAATATATATGCTTTTAAGCCCTTTACACTGGTAAAAATTTCGATAAGCGTAGAAAAGTAAGCGGATAATTGCTAGAGCTTACCGCAAAGGAAATTGAAATCTCTTGCTGTAGTGTGTATAATTAATCTGCGAATCGATCTGCTATAACGAATTAAATTATTCGCTTAATATGTGCTTCGTACAGATTATGTAGTAAAAAGAAGTGAAAATCATTATTCGAGTAAAAGCATTTTTTTTTTTTTAAATCAACTGCAACACTATACATACTTGCGTGCATGTATAAAGTCAAGTAACAGTTTTTTAAGTTACTGATCCGACCGACCTCCCACAAAACCACACAAAATGCATTTCACTTTTGATTTAATTGCTTTTCAAACTTCACGCATATGAGTTAAATAATTAATTGTTATGTTATTCAGCTCTATTCGAAATCAATAACCGTTTTAGGGTTAAGTGGGCGATTGAAAGTAAGTAAACCACAAATGCCTAAATGAATTTTCAGTTTCAGCACATTATGGGGGCACTCGTAATACGCGCAAGCGAAAAGTTTTACTTTTAATAATTGTTTAATTTTTATGAAAAGCTAACTGCATCCCACTGCGTATCGCTGGAGAAGCAATTAAGAAAGCATTAACATACTTAAAATAATTGAAATTGATTTTGAGTTTGAGCTTCAAATCTTAAGTCGGCAGTGTTTGTGTTGCGAAAAAGTTCGCTTTTGATTTTTACCGCACTTTTAAGGCTTACCAACAAACTAACATGAGAGTACATGCCAGCATGAGTTCAACGAATGTGCACTTTTTTATCTATTTATTTTTTTGGAGACCATCCCCAATAGGGGAACTATTTTGGCCTCGTGATAATTCCGATTTCGAGTCACTTATTTTAGGGAGTAAATTGAAACCAATACCAAATTTTATGTCTGCCCACTTCCAATATATTTTTATATTAAATCGTGTCATCTCGACAGCTGCTTTCTCCATAATCACTGATAATTCCATTGCAATATCGCATGGCACCCACCACAGGGTGCAAGCCGTCTTTTTGTTTCTTCTCGAATGTGGTAAATATTGCAGATATTTTCTTTTTTATATATCATCACATATTATTTAGCGTTTTCCTTCCATGAAATGGTGTTAGAAAGTTTCATTAATTAAGAGGATTGCTTATGGATAAACAGAAGTAAGACCATGCGCATATGTCATATAAAAATTTGTCGAAAGTTTGCATGCGAAATGTGACGTACTTGCAAAAGATATCTCAAGTGAATTCATCACCAATTCGTTTGCGACATTTGATTTACGCGCTTTTCATTAAAGTCGCATAAGCCTACAACATTAACGTAGCGTGTTTTTCCACTGTTAGTGCATTATAAAGAAATCCAAAAAATGCAATGTGCATATTTGCCAGCCAGCCAGCCAGCCAGCCAGCCAGCGAGCAGATCTTGATCCTCCTAGAATGCTAGAATAAGTTACTAATTAGGGATAGATAAGTTTCATGCCCAAACAATGCTGAGTGACGTTGACGTCTGTCTTCTACAACAATCTTAAAGACCAACTTGAGCTTGATTCCGAATTTAAACTTAAACTGCAAACACTTAAAGTCCGTGGAGAGCTCAATGTTCTAGAGAAAAAGTTCGTATTAAGTATCCGTGATCGAAAGTTGTGCAAATCGATTCCGCAATTAATGTTTACCAAGGTGTTGAATTTCAATTTTTATGCGTTACAAGCATTCAACGCAATCTAACATATTGTATGCGGCGAGTAAAGAAAATGGATCGTAAACGTTACGCAATCCAACATAATCATAGAGATATCCTACGCAAATTTATTTCTTTTCTTTTTGCAATTTTTTTGCAATAACTCTTAGCATTAAGGTGCACGAATGTGGTAATAAATTATTTGCAAAATTTTAGCATTAGTTCTCTTCCCAGTGCGCCGCAAGGCAGATTCTAACCTCAATATGTAATCAAACTTTATTTATAGAAAAAATGTAGACACTAAAGGTATTTTTTATAATCATTGCTATGCAATGAATAAATAAATTGTTCTTCTTCTTCTTCTTCTTCAATCAGATCCACCTATGAATAAAAGAAAGCCGAGCCTTGCAATGACATATAGAAGGAATGTGAGTGAAAGGAAGAAGGAATGCAAACACAACTCGAAATTATCTATTTCGAGAAAGGGAAACAGATCCAAAAGTCAAAAATCAAATTCAGAAATAGATTTTATGATTTTATCAGTTTAGCATTTTCTCGTAACATTCACTTTCTACAAATACGTAATAATTTTGCTGAAATTTTGTCATACTTTAAGTTATTAGCCAAAATATATACGAATGTATGAATGAATACCTGAGCGTTCATAATAAAATAAAAAATTGTTTATTCGATTATTCTGTTTGATCAATAACAACGAAATGCGTGCCAGTTGCTCGTGTTATTTTGAAAATGAGTGTAAACATTTAAGTACAACAATTTTCAACGTTTTAAAAATTCTTCTTTTGACACGACATGTTATTTAAAACTCTTGCCATTAAGACAGTTATAGAATGCATTTCACTGGAACACTTCACAATGCTGCTATCACATGTTGAACTTTTCTGCTAAGCGACTTGAACAATTTTCAGCCTTCAGAATTTATATCGAATCAATGCTACAATTTAAAGATCAATTTCTCAATAAATTTGAGATCAACCAGATACCAGATTGTAGTATAAATATATTATATATATATATATTCGCATTGAAATGATGACCAATCAGTCACTTAGGGGATGTGCCCTATTCGTGTAAGTCAAGGGGTGATTGTCAAAAAGACGAGAGGAAAGACAAAGAACTTGCCGGATTTCGTCCGTATTGTACGTCGGATGTATACGATAAGAACTTACGCAAGCTTGCATTCGGGATGAAGTATGGTTCAGTTGTACCGTCGCGAAAGGGTTAAAAATAAAAAAGAAAAAGAGAATAAAAGACTGAGTTTTGACATGTGTAGACTTAATTAAGAACTAAAAGTGAAAGTTAAGCATAAGCACGCTTCACCTACTAAAAATGCCCACAAACATTACCCATAAGTGCAGAGAAGAGAAAATTATGAAATGTAAGGAAAGACGTAAATCTAGAAATTGGTATAATATCAAAGTCCTCCTCCTAATCGATTGTTTGACGTCTCAAAACGTTTTGCTATCTATCTATCATTAGTTTCAGTTCGGTGAATGGGAGAGATGATGGATACTAAATATTTCCTTGAAGATTTTCTTTTGAAGCGATTGTTGATCGCTTGTATTTGAATTGAAAAGCAGGTGAAGTATTGATTTTTTCACACAATCCTTCTTGTCTAATATTCGTCGTTAAAACAAGCGTTTTTCTCCACACAAACATTTTTACATATGTTGCGCTTATATTGTTTTATTTAGTTTCAACCCCTGGATACCGTTTTTTTCTGGTTAAACCATCATTCCCAGCACTTCTTCATCTTGCAAGTGTCAAGGCATAGATGTGTACATAGATGTGTGTGAAATAATACCCAGAAGAACGGCTTTTACATCCAATTTGTATTTCATGAGGTTGCAGCAATTGCTTCGTGTTCGCATAAAAACGGTATGACAACAATTGCGAACATTTGTTGGTTGCTTGTGGCCTTAAAAATCGACCAAGCAAACAGTTTATTATGTATAAGTAAGTGTTCACAAGAAAGCCTCATTATCTTTATATATATATATATATATATAGTTCAAGTTGTTACATTAAAACTTTTAATTTTTCACAGTTTAGTTGCAATTTGGTAAAAGTGATTTTATTCCCATTCGATGAAAATTGATTCGTTTTCGTTCGTATGCTCAAATGGCATGAGGCATAAAAAATGTATCAGAAGAGAATATGTATTACATTTCGTTTACTTAAATACAGTCAGTCACATGTGCTTGCTATTCTCGCGTAACTTAAATATAAGCCGAGGAAAAATGGAAACAATAAACATAAATGAATAAATAAATAAATCGATATAAAAATATTTTAATAGTAACATGATAAGTGTTTCGCGTATTTAAACAAAAATCAAATTTCACTTTTTTTTTCTCCGTCTCTCCGTCTCTCCGTCTCTCTGGCTCTCTTTCGCCCTGTCTCTTTCAACGTTAACGATAACACGTTGTTGCAACAGACAATGTATGCCAGAGCTTGTCATTCATATATCATTCAATATTCGATTTTAGTACAAATTTTATATATCCATAATCAAACATACATGCGTACATGTACTTATGTACGTACGTAAAAGGCCTACCTACCATGCATATTTATTTGTCTGATTTGTGTAATATTCATTTGGCATGTGAATGAATGAATGGATGCAAGAGTGTGTGTAATAAATGCAATTTACATATTTACCTCCGTAGGTACATATATGGTTTCCTCAATTACATTTATTATTTTTAGTGCTAAACCAAAAATTCGTTTTGTTGTATCAAAATGGATATTATTTACAGAAAAGGTGTTAATTAATATGCACCAGAAGTAATGCGTTGCGTTTTATTGCGGATTACGACATGTGTCAATTAAATGTCAATTTGTGTAAAAACGAGACCCTTCGTAAGGGCCAAACAAGTACTTCTGTACAAGGAAACTGAGCTTGGCACGCTCTTTTATTTCAATTACATATTGACTGAATAATACAAGAACACCAGAAATAAGATACGCTCCACCGTGAAGCAAACTAAACAAATTAAACTTCAGTACCATGTTAAAGTAAAGTGAAGTAAGATAGCTGGAGGAGATAGCTGGATTTGTATGCAAACATCTATAAATTTTTTTCCTTGATATGAAAAACCTGGACCGATCCCTAGTCTGTCCAATCCGTGTCCCAAAAGAAATAACAAATAGGTAGAAAGGAAATTATTGTTATGAACATCTCATATTCGATAAAAATGAGTCTACATGAAAACTGAACGATTTTCTAAGAGACCAAACCCCAAAAAGGGGTAAAACTAAACACACATTCATGATGCTTTACTGGCGATCAGCATGGAAATATCGTATTGAAATGTGGTATTAGTAACTTCGGTTCGGTAAGCAAAGTCAGCCGAGTCATGAGAGTTGACCAAGAGACTAAGCCATGGTCAATATAAGTTCTTGTAAATAATTTGTAAATAGATCTTCTAAGAATTGTAAATAAAGCCTACGCCATCCCGAGAATCACAATTCAATGATGTGTCCTTAAAAGGAAATCAAAGGGGAGATAATTTTGTAAACTTCCCTTCGACTTCCAAAATTTCTACTCTCTTTAGGTCAACGATTAATAATTTTTTCGAAATGTTCAAATATTATGTCACGTAAATCAAGCGAAATATAAATTCTCTCGTATCTGCACATAGATTACTTATCATTATGGCTGTCATTTTTATTTAATCGTACATAACATTGCAGTAGCATCAGTAACATCATAATGTTTAGCAATTTAACAACAATTAAATAATTTAATAAACAGTATGCACATGCATGCAGTCAGAAAAGAGAACGAATACATCAGTTATTTTTCATCTATCTGTCAGTCAATCAAACCTTCCCGCCTTAAAGTCATACATGGCTTGCGTCTTGCGTGCGCACAACAACATGCTCTGAGGGTAAACCAAGGCTTACACAGTGTGTTCGAATAACTAATAATTTGCGTTGTTTTATGTACAATGAATGACAAGTCAGTCGGATTGACGTCGTTTTGTTATTTTTAAAATTTTCTTGACAAACTATATATACATGCATATATAACAAATGTATTACTTTTTGGATGCGCTTCACATGCTGCACCATTTAAGCTTTAGGCTGTTCATGGCTTATATCATCATACGACATGAACGCAATGATAAATGGAATGTGAATTTCAGTCAAAACAATTGCGAACAACAATATTTGCTTTGTTTAAAGTACAAATAATGCTACTTAAAAAATGCAAGTATGCATTCTTTTCATGAGGGGTTTGCAACGCCCAGAAGAAAGCTTCCATCCATATCGATGTAACCTCGTCCGTCTGTCCGTTTGTCCGTGCGCTGTATACATTTTTCTGGGCGTAAAAATGCAGCTTTCGAGCTCAAATTTGGTAAAAATATTGCAAGTTCTTGCACGCAGGTTGGTATTTAAAATCCGTCAAATCGCTCGAAGAACACGCCTTGCGTAAGACACGTAAGCTGAGGATAACTCTGTTTTGCAAAATGAATAAAAAAAAATGGTTTGTATGCTCATTGTTTATAAAGTACAGCAGATAAATACATAAATATTTGAAAGTGTGGGCGTACAAAAATTGGGACCACGCCTTCCAGATACGGTATACTGTACGAAAATTTCATTTCTTTTCGATACTAGTCCACAAGGACAGAGGCAAAGTGTGTAAATTACTGGCCAGTTTCAAATTCGGAATGCTCCTAAGCATGTTCGTCTGTCCATCTATTCATATTTTTTTACATTAGTAACACTGTGACAGACTGTTTGTCAAATTTCTCATCATCCGTTTGATTAGAGTTTCAGATGCGCTTGGTTTTGTACGACAAAAGTGTGAGAGGAGATGATTTTTGATTAACAATCGGC
>CCAG010015227.1:0-19768 GCA_001077435.1 Glossina morsitans morsitans
TGATTTTATAAATATATAAGTTCTTTAGAAAAAAAAAAAATATATATATATATATTTTTGCTTCATAGGGCAGGGTATGGCCGCGTTGTCGTATTTAAAGTAAAAATTTTGATTTCCACCTTGCTTTTGTTTATCATGTGTTCCTTTTCCGATCTTTTGTATTTCTAGAAATCGCAAGACGTTTCACGGTAAATATCTTTTATTATTATTGTTGCCCACTATTCGTATATATCAATCGCAATTCCTATATCATTTCTGTTACATGCTCTATCCTTCTTCTTCTTCTTGTTCTTCTTCTTCTTCTTCAGGTGAATGCTTAATTGGTAGTTAATTTTCAGTTAGATGATTACCCTGGCATTCTTTTACAAACGCTAATTACGTTACAATGCCCCGAAGTTTGACAAATAATTAATTGTAACGCCCGGAAATAGGCATTCGGGATGTAATAAAGTATTTATAGCATTTCCTCATAATTGACGTGATACCTACCTTCAGTCGACTGTTTCTCCTTCTTTAGAGTGCTTTAGAAATTCGAGCAAATCGTAGAACAATGCATGTTTCAACAATGCTTGCATTAGTGAATCTATTTATTCCTTCGACTGTTTCTTCTTCTTCAGAGTGCTTTAGAAATTGGAATGCTCCTAAGCATGTTCGTCTGTCCATCTATCCATATTTTTTTACATTGGTAGCACTGTGACAGATCGTTTGTCAAATTTCTCATCATTCGTGTGATTAGAGTTTCAGATGCGCTTGGTTTTGTACGACAAAAGTGTGAGAGGAGATGATTTTTGCGTAACAATCGGCTATGAAAAGCATTATCACATAAGAAGAGACTTGGATCGATCGAATATTATTTGAGTTTGAGGATTACTTTGAAGGCGACGAAATAGGTTTGGAATAATAAATAGAATAAAACAGGATGTGTATTAAAGTGCCTTAAAGAAACTTACAAACACTCTCTTGCCACAAGTGGTGTAGTGTTAAAAAACAACAGGTATTACGGTCGCTTCTTCACTTCATTACGGCGAAGTAAATGAAAATGGACTTTCACAGCTTGAGCGTATTCATCAGTAAATTCATGTCAAAGACATGAAGGTTGCTTTGCTTAATTTTTTTCTTCGAAATTTTTGGAAAAATTGTTCCATAAGAAGAAGATAATTTATAAATCTTTGTTAAGCAACCGTACGATTTTTAAATGTAAAGATTTCCATAGATTATTGCTCGCTAGAGCATGAATTAAAATATAGTATAATGAACTTTTTCTAAACCCAATTAGTTCTAGAGATTTCATGAAAAGAGTTTTTATTCCTTTGTTCGAAGCACTTAACCAAACCAAGGCTATCGTAACATGCTTTCATGTAATTTACTTACATACTTTATTGTTCTTAAATAAATATGTGCACATACCTGAAACAAAAAAAAAAAAAGAGGAAAAAGAAAATTTATTAAAGAAAATTTCCGCTTAAAATTGATTAAATTTATTGCAATAAAATTCTTAAAGTACTTGAAATAATTGCAAATGATTTTATAAAATCGCGTGATCTTTTCCTGTAAAATGTCTATAAATTATCATTTAAAGTTTAATGAAAGTTCTTTTGAAAGGCATTCTTGAAAAACGTATCGAAGGCACAATGCAACTTTTTACTTATGTGGATGGATATGTGCATATAGCCATCATATCATAACTTCCATATAGACACATTGCAACATACCGGCACATGTACATTTATGTATTAATGACCAAAGCCAAGTAGAGATGAAAAAACCGATATGAATTGAAAAAGTTTACTTTAACAAGGCAGGCATGAAGTCATTTTAACGTCAGGTACAAAGGCAGCCAAAGTGCACAAGCAGCACATAGGCAAGCGAATGCCAGCCAGCCAGCCAGCTTTTTAATAAACATGTGTGGTAGGCAGCCTGGGCAAGTGCTAAGCGGCCAAAAAAAAAATAAATAAATTTCCTTTTAATATTTTATAAACACAAGGAGTGCCTGACACGAACACTCAAAACTTTATTAAAGCGGAAATATATTCGATATTAACTTCAAAGGAGGAATTGTTATTAAAATGGAAGAATTCAGAGAAAGAACAAAATCAAACTTTATTCTGAGTGAAATTGTTTTATAATTTTTATTTTTAAATACTTGGTTTTCCTTATTTTCATTCTCGCTCAGGCTAGAATAGCATTCATTTGTCCTATTCTCATTCTATAAGTGCTTGAATCATTTAGTTCGACATTTTAGACTTTTCTGAGATTTACTTCTTAGCCACAGTGGAGGTTCTTTATGAAATTCCATTTTAAATTGTATTTTCAATATGTGCATTGTGTGCATAGACAGGCCGACAGACCGACAGATACCAATCTTCTCCTTATGGTTGGAATGAAGGATGGAAATCATTTCAAATGTATTAGTCATCTAATCGAAGACCCGCCACTTTGAAGCCAATCGTTTCTCAATTTACTAAGAGGATGAGGGGAGCGGCATATTAATGTTTGCGACACCAAGAAGAAGGAAGCTTCAGAAGAAATAAATCCTTGATCAGCATCAAGTGTGTCCCTTTGTCTGCATCTGGTAAAAATCATTGGAAAAGTTGCTGCAAGCAGAGATCGGTATCGAATGTGGGCCAAAACGTCGAAAGAACACATCCACACAACAAAAGGTAAAGTAAGGACACCCTCGTTTTTAAAAGCAAAAATCGGCTGCTCAGAATTCATAAACTGGAATTTTCATATTTGATTTTAATATAAGGATGGCGGTAGGTCCCCATCGGCCTCATATCGACTATAGTCGAATGTAGTTTCTTACCGAAAATGCGTTGATATAATGATATGTGTGCATAGGTTATTTTCAGTATGGACCACGGGATGAATTCCATGAAGTCCATTTTGAAGACTATAGCTGACAACTATTGTTGAAATTTTACAATTTTGTGAAATGTCTTTCAGTCAATAGAAAAACAACAAACTCTGTGAAGAGCGTTTTATTTAGATTTTTCATAAAAAATTGTATAGCATTGTAAGAAGTCCCAACGATAAATACCATGTGAACGCAGTAGAACGTCAATAGAACATTGCACCTTCAGCCGTTAGGCAAAGTCTGAGGACTGTCAATATTCTTAGAGTCAAATTGGGAAAGAGAGCGAGAGCGAGAGCAAGAGCGAGAAGGCAGAGTTATAGTTGCATTTCCTCTTTCTTTTCGTTGCAAGTGGAATGTGAATGTAATTCTTCTCCTGTTGTATAACAATAATAACGCAAAACTCTTACTTTCCCTACATATAAGATAAAGCGAAAGTTATCTTCTTATCGCCAATACGTGCGTGCAAAAGAGAATGATGAAAATCGTTATAATCATAAATAGCACAAATAAAATACTATCACGTAAACGATAAGTGCCATGTTTAGAGAGCAAAACAATGAAAAACCAGTAAACAGATTAGTAAGCATATTAGAGAGACTCGAAAATGTATAATTTATGCCGAGTGTTTAAATGTTATATAAATGTTAACCGTTCATGACACCGTCAATTATCTGTCAACGGCAGTGACAAAGCGATAGAGATATACTGGCGTAATAATGTTTTTCTAAGTTTTTTTTTTTTTTTTATTTAATTTAAATCATTTAATTGTTTGCAAAAAAAAATTTTTCAAAACAAAATTATTTTTATTAATTTATGTTGTCGCGAAAGTTTGCAGGCCTTTAAGCTGTTGTCGCAACAACAGCTCGAGATCTTTAAAAAGAAGAAAAAATTTAGAAAACGTTCTTATTAGTAATTCGCGTATGCAAACAAGTGAAACTTGACCAAAGTGCTTGCGTAGAGTCATAAATTCGAGCGAAAGAGAGTGAGAGAGATCTGGCAAAACCAACAGCACACGTATACAAACTATAACAAAGATATTTATTTAGACCAACACGAGCCAAGGTTTTCTCGATCTTGAGATTCGTCATTAGTTTTCCAACATGGGCTAAGTATATAGCCCATAGGAAAGTGAACAGTTGGGAATCTTGAGCTGTCTCTTTTGTTCTTCTTTTTCTTGTTTGTAATCCTGTTAAATATCTATAGTTTAACGGAAACTGGAATAATATTCAAACCCCATTAAAACTATTGCTAAGGTCTTAGGTTGACCCTATGCCTAATGCCTGTTTGTCGTTTATGTAAAGCAATATAAGCAGCACCGCTTGAATGATCTGCATTTTGCTCATTGTGATGATAAAAAGCACAGCTAGATTTTATGTCATTTAATGTCAACTTCATATCAAAAGATGTGGTGGATTTTACGGATGCAAGCAAGCACTGCCAGGCCAGGCCGCCTTCCATAATTTCCTGTGTTAAGCATAATATAAAATAAAATAAAATGAAAAATCAAACTAAAAAGACAGTTTTTCGTGAAAAAATATTTAGTAAAATTAATGCTCCCCTATATCATAACGCCCACATGTATGCACGACACACACAAATTAAGTTTAATAGAAAATCACGAATCAAATCTAAAATTGTACATTTTGCGTTCGTAGACTTGCATCATTTTTGCGAGACAGTTAATTTTACGATTAAAAACTAAAAGAGATATAACAAGACAATCAATAAGTTCTGGGACTGATACGTAGGTATCTCAAACGAAGTCTGCTCGCACTTCATAGCGTTCTGATCTGTCCTAAGGACATCAGAATGCAGCTATTTAGCATCCAAATTTAAATGGATGCGGGGTTTTCTCATGGCGGGACAATGCATTCGATCAGAAGCCGATAATTACGGTGACAAAATAGCATAAAGAGAAATTTGAATTGCTGACCTCGCGCCAGTACCATGCCGATCTGGCCCTCTGAGTAGGTATTATCGGTTTGGAAATCTCAAAACGAGAGCTCCACAGCAAAAGATTCAGATCGAATTGAGAATCTCTTGTTAAATCGTTCAAGAAATAAATCATCGATATGTTAGACTGATTGTATTAGCGATTTTGTAAATTTCGCTTTGTCTCGGGAATTATTGATCAATGTATTAGACGGAAATTTCATTCATTCAACCAATCGACGACTGCAGTTACTAATTTTTTTTTTTTTTTTTTTGCTGCAGCAAAGTGAAAACGATCATACCTGAGTATATAAATCGGTTCAAAAGCAAAACGAAAAGTGAAGAAAAAGATTTAAAAAAATTACATTTTATGCTAATAATTTTATAACTGATGCTGTTTAATGGAACGGTGCTGCGGTGCAGCAGTTCATAAGATTTCATTCAGCTTTAGAAAATTATGTTTAATTTTCCATGTAACGAATATTCGAAATGTAAAATGAAAAATGGCTTTTTGGTGAGGTTTTAAATTTCAATTGAATCGAGTCGATTTGTTTGCTTTCGCTTTTCTTTGCTTTATGATTAAGACGACTTCGGTCCAGTCGGCTAATGCAGCGTTCGCGTGATTATGGTTAATTTGCTTAACAAACGGAAGAAATTATTTTGAACACTAAACACTAAGCTATTACACTAATATTATGTATGTAATGCTTGCTTATATCTATAAATAATTTCAGTTTTCACTTAATCCCGCCCCATTTTGCGGATTCTACGATTGAAAACGTATGTATTTGAATATTTTCGCCAGATACGCTCAACATTCAATTCAATTAGATGATATGCTTAGACGCACTTTGCAAATTAATATTAGATTTTTTGGAAAAAAATTGTATACAGACAACGATTGGTGGAGTGTAAATAATTGTCTCCTAAGATTACATTCATTACATAGGGGGAGGAATTAATGCATCGCTTAGATTGAAAAATATTTACAAGAAAAGTAAAAAGTAGGGCAGCATTTGCTTATAACAGGGTGGTTGTTGTAAGTGTGTTTGTGAATTAACAACCATTTGCTAAAGTAGTAAAGTAACACAAAGGCTTATTTATGCCAAAGAAGGGCCTATGAAATGATTGACCTTGATTTGCGAAATAAACGTATAAGTATTTGTTTTGCAAGTTTGTTGTTGGGGGGATGACTTGTCGCTTGGTCGAATGGAGCGAATTGCTTTTTATCAATACACCCAATTCTCTTTTTACACGATTTTTTTTTACACGAATTTGATTTAACACGTACTTTTGGAAACCTATCTATCGTGTAAAAGGAGAATTAGGTGTACTCTTAGTAGAATTTGATATAAATTTGTGGATCGACATCTGCTATAAATTTAATATATTTTTGAAGTGAACAGAATTATGAATTTTATGAATATGAAGATGACGATGCGCGATTTTTTTTGCAGTACGTTGTGCACGTTATCTCATAGTATCACTGATTTTGCGCTTGACTTGCCTTCAAGATACTCTATGCAACCCTATGATTCGTTTAAGTTCTTCATGCCCATTTGCTTTGTTATCGAGAACTGGTTTAGGTTGAATATAAAATTGCAAGCACAGACATCACACGTACGCTTTTAGATGGAGCCAAAGTATAATTTTTATCCTTTCGTTGATTCCCTGAAATATTCAAGCATCGTGAACGATTAAGAAATCGAATTTTTCAGTTTCTGAAAGTCTTCAAATGGAAAAGAAAAAAAGCTGATAAGTTCAGCTGACTAGATCGCCATTTCCAAAGAGTATGATTTTTATAGCAATCGGTTTAACCGGACATTGAACTCACTCAGTCGAACATAAAACTTCGTTCAACATAACATAAATGACATCCGACGAGGGGATCGATTAGACGATCAACTAAGTATGCTCCACTCGTCCACAGCCACGATCGCTAACCCCTAACTAACGGCGTAAAAGTGGTTCAATTTGAGTTTTGACGCCAAAAAGGAAAACTTATCCATCTATAAAGCAATTATTACATAGAGAGAATATTTAAAATTCAAAAGTGTTTTGAAATTCTTTTCGTAAGACTTAAATGAAGCATTTTCAAGCAGATAAAATTCGATAAAATTGACTTTTCTATATAAAAATATGTAGATATATAAAAGAAATATTATATATATATATACATGTATATGTAAATAAAGAGATAAGTACAGAGGTCGTGAAGATGGTTAATCATTTTCGTATCATTGGAAAACTGAAAGAATTTACTTTGCTTTAACATTAACTAAGAAGACATTTTAAGCACTATTCGCAAGCTAAACACAATTCGAATTCTGTTCACATGCACTCGATTGAATGAATGGTTTTAGATGCTTTTCGTACGTATACTAGGAAGCAAACGATTTTTAACAATATTTTCCTCTTTAGTTCAATGGCTTGGCTTGATTCATAGCATTTGGGCGAGACAACAAGAAGAAAAAAACTGGAGACATGCACAGATAGAAAACACTTCTGTTTTGGACTCGATTGGCATTCGCTTATTCACCGTTAGCCAAATACATGTACAACTGTAAATTTTAAATGATTTAAAACATTTTTTCTTTTTTCTTTGCTTCGTTCTCTCTCTCTCTCTGTCTCTCTCTGTCCCTGTCCACCGCCACCTTCCTTCACGATTCTCTCATTTTGTTGCTGTTGTGATGTCTTCCTTAACTCCCCTCCATCTTTGTTAACCGTGCTGCCGTTGCTGCTGGTGCTGGTGCTAGTGCTGGTGCTGGTGTTGGTGCCTGCCTTGATTTCATTTCTCAAATGAAAAATATGTTTTAAATCAGATTTCAAACTCTTCGCTTTACTCTTTTTTGCTTGCTTCATATTTTATTTGTATTGCAAGGCGTTGAACGATGGATGAGGGGAGGGGTAGGGGGATGGGTAAGGTGAATTGAATGCAATGAACTTTTTTTGAAGCAAATATTTTTCATTCTCGTTCTTGTTGTTGTTGTTGTTGTTGTTGTTCTTGTATTGTGTATTAATAATGTTATTAAGTCTCGTTTTTCCTTCGTTTCCTCTGTTAGTCACACAACACACATGAGTTCTTTTATATATATAATACACAGAACTATTGGATTTATAATACCGACTGCTTGCCAATAGCTCTCGATCAGTAAACGATTTACAATAACACACAACTAACATTGATGACGTATTAAGATTTATTGTTTACTTCCAATGTAAGATTTGTGTACATATGTACACAAGTTTTTGTTCTTATTGTTTGCAGATATATATATGCATGCATGTATGAATGTATGTATGTGTATGTATATATATATATATATATATATGTGTATGCATGTACGTGTACATATTAAGCGTTAGAATAGGAATATGCTGCAGTTTTTTTGTATTTAGTCTCTAATCGTAGTGTCACGCAATCGAATATTTATTTAACGTTAATGATATTTGTCCGTTTTCTCACTGCCGTCTCACTGCTATTGTTGTTATAATTATTGTACTAATTGTCTAGCATTTTGTTTTTCAAACCGAAGGTGTTACTTGTAATTAATTCGAAAAATGTTTTTTAAAATTAACAACAAAAAATAAAATAAAATAAAAATTTTTGCGCTCAAGAATGTGCTGTAGCTGTTGCATTGAATTTGTATTGTTTCGGTTAATTTATTGATCACTCGATGGAATGTATTTCGCTTGAAACGAAAAACTAGAATTAAATCCACAAAAGTTTCATATTTACTTTGTTGTAAGTAAATATCTTTCTTAAGTCGATCGGTGGTAAACTTTCATTTTTTAGCGGATGTGAATACGTGTGTGATACGACGAACCAGCATAATATAAAATTTAATTTTTTTTTCAACTCTTTACATGTACTTTTTTTTAACTTGCTTTGAAAATAAATTTACAAAAAATTATTTGATATTAGGAGGAAACGAGATAAAAGTTCTTCTGAAGAAGAATGGCGAGCAAATGGCCTCAGTAAAATGGTACAACAACGCCATTTAACTTGGAGTTCGTTTAATAGCTTGCAGCAAGCTTGGGAGAAGTTACTCACCAAACATGGCTCTTTTCGGATTTACCAGATTTTATGGACTCTTCGCTTCGTTGTACATCTAAATGTTGTCAACTGCTCTCTTACGAACTAATTTATCACCACTCCATTGCACACTTTTATTCAATCGCTAGCAAGGATTTAGCATTCGCCCACATAGGCAATGATATTTTGGTGGAAAACTGATCAATTTCGAGAAACTAAGAATGATAACGAAAGCAAGTAAGATTGCTAGCTCATAGATGTTCTTCACCCTGTGGTGAATTGAAGCAGACTCACTAAAAAAAGAAGCAATAGACAATCGAGTCGAATGTTATCGGGTTATCTCACTATCTGATGATCTATACAGAAAACTGTTTGGTATATAGAAAATTTCTCATCTCTCTTACGTTAGCTTATAGGCTGTTTGTCATTGTCAAAGCTGGCCTCCAAGAACTCGATTGAAAAGCGTTTTAATATCTGCTGGATTCGGATATTCCAACAAGCAGTTATCACGATGCACATTTCTCTCTTCTTTCCTCCTTTTCTACCCGTTATGTTTCCTGAACGTCAGCATGTACAGGCACAAATATAGCAGGCATGACCTGGGTGAATGGTCGAGTATATTGAAAAAAAATTAAATTGGGTTGGTTCACGCAATCGCTACCTAAATACCGCACACACACTCGCATGGCTTTTTCACGGCGACCTTTAGAAAATCCACTAAATTGACAATGCATAACAAATTAATTTATTCATGAAATTATTTAAATATTTCAGAGAGAGAAAAAAATAAAAAACCCTACAAAGTCTTTGTGTCAGAAAAAGCCTATAAGTTCATTATTCTAGGCAGCCAACGCTTGTATGAATACAAATTTTAAATATTTAAAAAACACAAAGATGACATATAAACATGAATTAAAAAATAAATGAAAATGAAATTTACTTAAACTTTTACTTCTCAACGCTTTTGCTTTTGCTTTTCGACAAATGAGAAAACGCACACACACACACACACACTAACTAACTAACTGCAAAGTGCCATTCAAATAATGAATTATCATAATGGCCGACGTTAAAAGGTCAATGAGAATAAAAAAAAATACTCATTAAGTATAATGACACCGATAAAAATGCGTATAATGTTACAGGTTTCAATGACACAAAATGCTGTGATGTTGTGTTGTTGCAAAGTACTCAGTTGGAACTATTTTATATACATATATATATATAAATGCACATGTAAAACAACTATATAAACATAGGTGTAGACACTTGATGAAAACGTACATATATGCAACAACAGTACAACAAAAATAGTTGAAATTTAAAACTTTTATGAATGGCGCTGAGTGCTATGTGTGATAAGTCAGTCTTTTCGTATAGACCGCCAACATTTTTTATAAAAATGTTGTCTGGTTTTCAACATTTTATCTGAAGTGACATTAACATACAAAAAACAAAAAAGTGAAAATTTTGTGAAAAGAATTCATAAAATATTATATTATAACACTTATATAAGCAAAGAAGGGAGAAAAATAATCTTTCTTTAAAACTATTTAACACAACACAAGAGAACAAATGATACCGCAACGTAATGTACGCAAAGCCAATATTTTGTAGGTAGTTTGGCTTTTACAGAATCAATGAGGCACTGGAGTGGGCGGCCATGGTCCATGGTCGTTAAATGTCCTACAACAATACGCCAGTGTAGCAAATTTCATCAAAATATCGCAAAAATTAGGGGCTGCAGGATTGAATAGAAGGTAGCAAGACGGACAGACAAACTGGGATATAATAAAAGTTAGGTCTATCTCAAGTCGTTCTGTCTATTGCGCATATCCGTGCAAATTTAATATACCCTTGTAGCACAAGTGCTGTACGGGCAATAGAACCTTGTTGACTCAACTTCCTCGCGTTTCCTTTTGGGTCGAAACAACACGCCAGTGTAGTAAATTTCATCAAAATATCTCAAAAATTAGGGGCTTCAGGGTTGAATAGAAGAAATCAAGACGGACAGACAAACTGGGATATAATAAAAGTTAGGTCTATCTCAAGTCGTTCTGTCTATTGCGCATATCCGTGCAAATTTAATATACCCTTGTAGCACAAGTGCTGTAGGGGCAATATAATCTTCTTGACTCAACTTCCTCGTTACTCAATTTTTGTCACAGTTTACCCTGTAGCTTCTTTTCACAACAATTTGAAATAACGCGCCTTGTAGTGTGCTCGATTTTCGAGAAGATATCCCTCTACAAATTTAAGGAGGGGAGGTGTAAAAAGCTTAACATTTTTGTTTTAATGATTTTAGCTTTTTTTTTTTTGGCAATGAGAGAGAAATGAAAATTTTCCATTTCCTGTTATCTAAAAACGCTGCCCACTAAGCGAACCCAAGGCTAAGTTATTTGACAACTCGAATAGATTGTACATTAATTTTCCTTTGAAGCAAACCCAGTCGTTTAAGCAAGCAAAAGTTTTACACCGTAAATGGCTATTGAATGAGAAGACAATCATTCAATCAATCACTTGTTTTGTACATAATTGAATAATTCACGTAAATCATGCAATAAATAATTAAAATAAATTCAACGTAAAAACGTAAATCAAAGCAACAGCAACAACAAGAACAAGAGGAGCAACATCAACATCAACTAAAACATGTTTGCCATGAATAAATATTTAGGAAAATTCAATAAATCTGTGAAAAAAAGATGAAGATAAGATATGAAGCAGCAGATACACGCACGCACAAACAAACAGAGACACATCGCATATAAGTCCAGTACTGTGATATAATTAGATTATTTTCTTCTTATATTTTTAATAGTAAAAAATAGAAAAACAAGAAACCATTTTTCGTTTCTTGTATCTGCTTGAAATATAATGCGAGTCAAATTTTTATCATTTCAAGCCTGCTTTTAATCACAACACAGCCAGCCAATCTTGTGGACTAGATTTTTCGCAAAAGCCTAACGACGCAACTTATGTGCACACATTAGCTTTTGTATTCATGTTTAATTAAGCGAACTAATTGCTGGCTTTAAAATTTAGAAAAAAAACCAATTTATTAAAAATTAAAAAAAAAAGAAAAAATACCAAGACTTATACCATAAAAACAAGTGCACTAAATGATCCGATCATTTGTGTTAGAATAAAAAATACTATTCTTGTTGAGCAAAACATCACGCACATCGCACCAGTGTAACTTTTATCATTTGCACTTAATGTAAGGATCACTTTCACTCAATAAGTTCGTAGGATTGAAGGTCGATGCTATCTAAAAATCGTATGGATTTGTCAATACTCGTCTTACCGCTGTATACCATCTTGTTGTTGAACTTGTTGGGTGATGTGCTATTCTTGCTAGTGCTAGTTTTGCATTTCAAGGCGTATAATATTTGATTGAGAGGGGCAAAGAGGACGGAAGCCCAAGTTATAGTTTACTGTGAACGAAAGTACATATGCTTAGTTATTGTGAACGAAAATACATATGCTTAGTTAAAAGTTCTCTCCACGAGCGAGAGGAATCCTGAACTCCAAACACTTTCGGAGGACCCGCACTTTGCTACCTAGCATGTCGTATGTGTAAGATCGCATCTATTCCCGATTTACTAGCTGTTCGAATGCAATTCTGCAAACTGTGTAAGGGTGAGGTGACGGTGTTTCTGTCGGTGTTTCAAATCTTTTCGGAGGACTCGCACTTTGCTACCTAGCATGTCGTATGTGTAAGATCGCATCTATTCCCGATTTACTAGCTGTTCGAATGTAATTCTGCAAACTGTGCATGGGTGAGGTGACGGTGTTTCTGCCACGATTAAGGAGATAAACCACATCGCGGGAAGAACTCAAGGCATGTCGAGGATTGGAAAAAGCTTTGTCACAAGAGGATCACTTTGACCGGGACAAAGTAAATATTGAGTGGTTTTCAAGAAAAACGAAGTCCTCCCTTTGGTTTCTGAAAATTGTTCTCGACTTATGGTAATTTGTTACGTCTTCGGTCGGTTTCGCTTTCGAATTGAAGTAAAAATGCAACTAATAAGAACAATAAGAAGGATTTCAAATAGAAGTGCGAAGAATACGGATAAGCAGTAGTTTAGGTTGAAGAATATGCTCTGCATATATATATATATATATATATATATACAAAAGATAATACGTCTTTCAATTAATTTGAGTTCACACATGCACAATTTTTTTTAGATTTGCAATTGCATGAGAAACCGATAATATACTATTCGTTATTCGGTACTGAAGAGGTAGAAAGCGTCGAATGCAAAATCTGTCGGCAATCAACGTTTACCATGAGCGGCGCAGCTGTAGTAATGAATGACAAACCAATTCATAATCAATGTGAAAAGTGACTCATTTTGACGTGCTTTAACTGTATATTAGTAAATTATTTATTTGTATATGCATAGCTGCGAGATAGATACGTTTTTTTGTGAAACACATGAATTAATGATAAGTAAATAATAAGAGAAACCTCGAAAGAAAGAAATCAAGGAAAAAAGATTGAAAAACAATTTAAAATTTTTAAAAGACTTGAAGTTATTTAACTTAATATTGATATATGTACAGCTAATCATTCAGGAGTTAATGATTCCCGCTATGTTTTGTTTTTTTGTTTTTTTGTTTTTTTTTTTTTTTTTTTGTCTTTAATTATATTCAGATTTATTGAAATATTTTATTAAGTAAAAATAAATGTTAAGAGTAAAACTTCCGCGGACCACGTTTCTCTTGTTCATTCACTTGTGATTTTAAATAATTACAATTTATTTGAATTTTTTTTATTATAATTAACCAACATACGAAAAAGTCAGGAAATGTGATTTGCAAATTAAAGTTTCTTGTATGTAATTAAATATGAATATGTCGGTCTATAACCATACATGAGCTTTTACAGGTATATCGTATATTATGCTTGACTTTTAAACGGAAATCGATTTATAACATTCACATCACACAAACAACAAAAAACCCGAAACGCAAAATTTGAAACAAAAAAAAAAAAATAAATAAAAATAAAATTTATTCATTCGTTAACAAGATTTAGCCAGTGGCTGTACGAGTCAGAAGAAGCCAGAAAAGGTAATTTGGTTATAATAACAAGCATCGGAGGAGAGCTCTTAGGCAAAAAAAGTCAGCTTGGCATTCTAATTCGACGTGCCTACGCTTGTCTGTCCTGCGCTGCTTGTGATTAACTCGCTTATGTGCGAAATGTTGAGTTCAACAAGCCTCTTGCTCTCCCCCCTCCCCAACAGACGTTGCTTGTGGACTATATTTCTGAAAATTTTGAAAGAAAGGCAAGCAACAGGTACCGCATTTCAGGCTGCAAAGGAGTGCAAGTAAAAATGCAGTAAGCTGTGAAACAGTTAGAAAGTGGTTCGCGAGTTTTCCTGAGGCGACGTATACTCGCATAGGTCCGTCCAGGAAAAGGCACCCAGGAGACGATCTTCAAGTTGAGTTGGAAACTTTTTTTGATTGGAGATTATTCTCCAGACCAACCTCCTTCTCATCACCACTTCTTTAGATCGATGCAGTCATATCTAGAAAATCACCGGTTCAGAAATGTTGATGAAGTACGAGAATGAAAATTGATGAATATTTTGCCTCGACACCACGCAGTTTCTACCGCGAAGGTATCTGACAATTAGCCGATAAAAGGCAAACACCATATATAGTAATAGTGAATATTCCAATTGTTAAGCTTTGTACCTTTGTGTTTTCAATTAAATTTGAATTTTATGAAGAAGTACATATAACTTGCGCATATATGAAGTCCTCAACAGATTTAGTCATAAATTTTTGGGGGTTTGTGGCCGATCGTTAGTCATGCAAAACAAACAATTTGTTGTTTCTGGTTATTATTTTCCGAGGGAAAACAAGTCCCGGGCACCGCAAACAAAAAAATGCTTTATGACTTACGCGACGTAGCACATAATACCGCTATTAATCTGATTCCAAGTTCGTTTATTGTTGACAGTTGGGACAACGGTAGATGCACCGAGAGAACTCCACGAGAAATGTTTAAGAAGTTAGGACAACAATCGCGTTATAGATTAATATGAACGATTTTCTCTTTTCTAACTCCATTGGCCACCATTTACATTTTGCCCACAGACAGGTGGTATATTAAATTCGCTAAGTTTAACGGTACATAGAAGTATTGCTTTATACCATATATTATGTATATATATATATATATTTTTATAGGGTATCTTTCTATATACGTGCAGACGGGTCGTTTTAATTCAAGCTGAAATTTTTTGTTACTCTTTGTTGTTTTCTTGACGATTTCATTACGATTAATTTAAATACATGCGCGCAGATACATACGCAATGGTTTAGCACTGATTAAAGTGAAAGTTTTTTATAACGAAATGAAAGAAGAAGAAGAAAATAAACAAATTTGCATGAAAGCTTAAGCATTTGAAACAGTTTTTTTAAATGCTTAATAACTTTGCTTGCATACATTAGACAGTTAGTTAGGCTTATACGCGATACGAGTACGAGATTTAAAAATTCCACTGCGCACACCTTAAGCAGATGTCAAAGATCAATCGCATGCTATAGATGAATGCGAAAATAGCATATTAGCATATTGTCGTTCGCTTAAGTGAACTTTCCAGTCAATTTGTCGCGAAGAATTTATTTAACATTTAATAATTTAATCTCTCGATTCAAAAAATTGTAGATATAACACATAACACGTAACGAGGGAGCGTTTTCGGTTCTATGAGGACGTAGGAGGAAAAGCTAACGTAGGTGGAAATCGAAAAAATCGTAGCATTCTTTTGCTACGCTATTAATAAGCAAGCACACACAGCTTCACAGAACGCGTCTCTCTTAAGCGCTAAGAACCCGGCAAATTTTCCAGAAATTATACGTTTTTTTACCTTTTTTTACAGGCGGTAAACAGACACCTGTGGACGTGGTAATGTTTAAATGGTTAGAAAATTACATTTTTCGCACATACTTATGTGACGGCATATGGTCACTTGACATAATTATTGGTGGGGTTTGCGCGAAACATGAGCCATAATTAAGTTTGTGTAAATGTATGCGACACCCAGAAAGACTCGAGATAGAACCGTTTTTTACTAAACCAAGCGATTTTCATTTACTTTGTGAATCGATCTAAGCTCATATGTCTCTCTGTCCGTTTGTCCATCCTTCTTTCTTGTGTTCAACTTACACGTCGAAACTTGTGAGATACTTTGGACTGCTTCGTGGACCAGCTGCCATATAGCAGTATCTATGTGAAGAACCTTAGAGTGATGTAGGATATTTAATGGTAGGCCGTGTCCCACTGCAGTATTTTAATTTTTTTTATTAATACCAGTGTTTTTTTTTGCCGAGTTTTTGATTGAAAATAAAAAAAATCAATATTTTCAAGAAATCTTACGTATTTCTCTCGGCATAGAAACATAGATTGAATGACCTTTTCTTTTTTTAACTTACATTTGGATCAGTTGTATACACACTGCTTATCCCAGAGCTCCTTATGTCTCACAAGATTGGCTCCGGTGTTGTCGTTTTTTTTATTACCTTTTTTCTTGTAAAACTCCAAGCATGTGCTTAATAACTTCCTTTCATTGTTATTATTCCATGACTTTTGCCTCCATCCAAAGAAGAGTTTTCATAAAACACCATCTTTGTCTATATTAAGCAAAATTTCCAGTGTTCACGACACACTTTCCAGACGTTCTTTTTTTTTTTTTTTTATTAATTTTCCAAAACAACATTTTTTGAGAAATTAAAAGAAAAGGTGGTTTCGAAATGTTCAAACCATTAAAAAAAATCATTAGCGTTCTTTGAGAATTTATTACTGACTTATTACTTCGGTTATCGATTAACACACATTTGAAAATTTAATTAAATAATTTTAAGCGTTTAAAATACACAATAAATTGAAAATTTAATCTCAACCATATCACCTGACTTGTAGCTAGGTAAGCGTAAACGTAATCTATCGGCAATGTGGTGAGCTGTGAATGTTGTAATAGAAGTCGAGCACATGCAAATACAACAACAACACACACAAACACAAACAGGTGTATATTAATTTCAAACATATCCCATATTTATCTATACTGTATACACACACATAACATTCCGAAATAGTTTTCCTATAATTTGAACATGATACCGAACATTAAACCGGGTTGCAAAAAAAAAAGAAAAGATGTTTAGGGAAATATGATAAAATGCTAACATGCCTTACCCCATACTAAACTTATATAAGAGGTGTTCCAAAATGAGACTATGCATTTTTTTTCTCTCTTTTTCCAATGAACACTTGCTGCGCGTTATTTTCATTCCCATGAGCCACTTGTTTAGTAAAAAAAACATTTATTAAGGGGCATCCAATCCAGCCGGTTGTGGAAAATTTTAATATATGTGATATTGGAGAACAAGAAAGAGGTTATAAATCAATAGCATTTTGTACAAATTTTTATAGTGCAAGAGAGATGAGAAATTTCAGAAAGAAGGCAACAACTTGAAGATTACGGTTCTTTAAAGCCTCTAAGAAATGATTCACTTTCTTATCGAAATGTAAATCATATTTTCGAACTGCGTAATATTTTAACTTTAGTGCAAATTGTTGACACGAAGTTTGGAATGCGTGCATAAGTGTGTGCCTTTGCATTAATGAAATCATAAGGAAGCGTATGGAGAAGCCCCCGCACTTTAGAGGATTGTAATAAAAAACCAACCATGCGTTTATCAACTTGCAAGCATTCCCCTCTATATATATATATGTATATATATGTATATATATGTATATATATATGTGTACATGTATATATATATATATATATAACAATCTAGATGTATACACACCCTTTCTCTCGTTGATTGATTTTTTATCGTTTGGCTTAACAAAGAAATTAATTAATAGTTTAATAAAACGAAAAACATAGGTGGCAGACACAGCTCAACCCTGTTTGTTGCACTTTCTAGTCTAATAAATAATAATAATGATGGAAACGTTTTATTTACAAATGGAAAAAATTCGTATCGATGCCGCTATCATAATGGAAACAAACGAATGAAAATTATCCATAGGATCTCTTTTTTCTTCTGCAAGCACACAGTAGTAATACGCTTTCGTAATCAATCTTAACATCTGCAACATCCGGTTGCCTAAAATTATTTTGTCTATTTTTATTTCACATTGGGTTTGGGGCGAGGGCTGTTTTTCCACCTTATTCTCTCTTCTCTTTTTTTGATTTCTTCTTTGATGACTTTTTACCATTTCTTGAAAGCACTTGTCACTCACAATGATTCAAAGACGTTGTGAGTTTTATTTACTCAATTAAGTCGGTAAACTTTCTTGCTAAAGTAAACAAGTGCCCTTCATATCGTTTAAAAGGTAAAAAAGTTTCAATCTTAACAACATTTGCTCATAGCTAAGTGAAAAACAGCGTTAGTGAGAAGAGTGCACTTTAAAAGTTTACATTTTCTTTTTTTTGCGATTTGTCTTTGTGTAGTGTTTTGCTTGCCGTTCTAGATAAGTTTATATCTAATTTCGTTAAGTAGCGTATCTGTTAAACACATCGTAAATTATTGATAAAAATATATTTTCAATTTTCAGTTTGCGATAAGCAAAGTTAACGGAAGGAAGAATTTTAGGTCGAATTATACGAATATTCAAAGATGAAGAACTCAAGTGAAATATAAGCACCACGCGCTACTTGGGAAGATTATGTGTTAAGTGTTACGACTTTACGAATATCGACATGGCTAAACTGATAATTTCGATAGTTGATCATGGAATCAGTTATTTGTACATATCAGTTTATGTGTACTTATGCTGGGAATGAAAAATAAAACCATTAAAAAAGACTAATAATCTTCGGAGACCTCACAGTGTATATTTTCTTGCTCACCAATCAAATTCTGAATCGATTTAAGTATGTCTGTCCATCCGTCTATGTAAACTCTGTTATTGTCCTGGCTGCAAAAATGAACTTATCGATTTCCAATTTGGCAGAAACATCAGAAGTGCGTGCACACAACTTCTTACGCGAAGGATACGACAGCATCAGGTAAACTGAGAACACCTCTGTTTTTCAAATCGAATAAAAATTTGTTTTTTTGCTCGTTACTCTTAAACTGCAGCAGATACATCGACAAAAGTTTGAACATGTGTTCTGTGAGTGATGGGATAATGTCAGCCACACCCATCCAATACTATGGGGCATGCAAATTTATATTTTTCCCTTTCTTCAATCTCTCGGACGTTAACAGTGATGGGTATAACAGAATTGCTACCAACAGAATATAATTTTCTTAACCGTTAACGTTACAAACGGACTATTGCACAAAGATAACACAGAAGAGAATAGCAAACCAAAGCAACTTTTGATTATTGGCAAGTATTGCGGTCGCGATGATATTGCGAATTTTTGCTGGCTGAGACATTCCTGTTAATATCCAAAGCATAATAAAAAGCATGAAATTTTTAACACACACAGATTAACATATATTAACATATGTATTGTTCTCTTATATTTTATTGGAGATTCATAGCGAATGAAAAAGTCAAACTATCGAAGACTGTGTACAAAATTAATTGATTAACGAAGCGGAAATGTGGCCAACATTTCAGTGAGTGAAGCAGACTCCCAGGGAAAAGTTTGTGAATTTTCAGCTAATAACTCGAGTCGTATTCTTATATTTTTACAGTGATTCCGACTATTGTTTTTATATTGTATTTATGCTTTTGTGAGATACTCTGGTTGAACCCAAAAATAAATATCCTGCATATGAAAACCTCGGGGGTCTGTTTGCGGTGAGGTGACTCGAACACAGTTTGCACTTTCGGCTCGTTATCAAGCGGGGTTTTAACGGGTAATGAACTGATAGTCCTTAACCCAAAAAGCGATCCTATCGTTTTTGTGTTTGTCACGAGAACTAGAGTTCGGTAATGGGAACAGCAGATT
>CCAG010015228.1:0-10124 GCA_001077435.1 Glossina morsitans morsitans
TTTTTGTGTTTGTCACGGGAACTAGAGTTCGGTAATGGGAACAGCAGATTTTAATGCAGGTACAACACAGTATTTTTGCATGCAAGGACTTTTTTTTGCAATAGAATTCTTCCTGAGGTAACTACTTCTTTTGACATTAGCCTTTTAATCTAAAAAACAGATGATAGTGGAACTTTTAAAACAGTGACGTGAAAACTATCTTTTACGTGCAAATATTTGTACAACATTAATTAACCCACTAATCACACATACACTCGTATATTATAAACTATAGATTCGTTTTGCTGATTTAAATTCGGAACAGTGTGTGTGTGTGTGTGTGTGTTTATATGATCATAGAATGCTAACTTTCACTTTTGGTGCTTTGAGTATTGTTCTCTATGTTTTTACGGATTATTTTAAATGGAATTAAATTTTTTTATTATTCGTAATAACAAGTAAAGGAAAAAAACAAAAAATAAAATTCATATAAATAAATAAATAAACGAAAAAAAACCTCAAGGGAATGGCTGGCTGGCTGCGGTGTATATACATATTTAATTCAAAACATGTACGCATTTATCATTTTAAAACGTGCGCCTTTTTGCTTAACCATTAACCATTAACGTTTAACCTCATTAAAATAATTAAGTAGCTATGCTAAATATTTATAAATTCCCTAATTTGTTATTATTACACCTAATGCCGAGGGATGTGTTCGTAATACCCAACAATACGCATCGGCGAATGCATGACGTTTACAGCGACTGATTTCAGCTCAGTATGAAATACTTTGACATTTTTGTTATATTACCTTGAGGCGTTCGATATCAAGAAATTGACTTCGAAGCGCATGCACAGCTTTCGTACTTGTTTTCGATAGGAGCCGAATATTTTTTGTGAAGAAACTTTTATACAAACATAAAATGTAACCTTAAAATTTTGTATGTAAACCTTGAACTTGAACGGCAATATTTCTCGTATATATATTTATGAGATGTAAATCATTCGTGCAATGGCTCACTCAAGTGTTTCCTCAAAGCAAATGCATTGTATTTGCCTTTACACGCGGCGACGTCTTTCCAAAATGTATTAAAAACGATAAAATGTCTCTATAAAAATACATTTACGTGTGCACACACACACACATATGTGTCTTTTCCACTGGAATGTCATAATAAAGAAGAGACAAAAGGAATCTTGATGAAAAGAAATGAGAAAAGTTTATCAGTTTTTTGTCGAATCCCGACTAACCTTCACTTATAGTGAACAACCGAAAAGTAATCGTTCATTTGCTATCTATCATCCTAACAGTTTTGCGCAATGGGAGTCCATACATAACTGTATAAGTTCACACCTTTTATAAAATAAAAAATTATTGAGGACAATCTCTCAACATATTGAAGGAAGCCCTAGCTTTTCAAACTCGAGCTCTAGGGAACTCTGTTAACACTAGAACTAATGAGTCAAATTGGGCCCACAATCTTTGTCGTATCGCCATGGACACGCAAACCCTTTTTTTCTATGCCCAGCCACTCAGAGGATGTCCCCTGTACATGCTGATCGTAACGAATGGAGGGCTGAAGAAAGGGAGTAGTGTTTGTGAACGTTCAACTTGAAAATGAAGTCGGTGAAGATGAAGTCAGTCACGGTAGTAAAGATCTCTATCTAAAGATCTATTGTTAGGTTGTTCCAAATGAAGATGAGAAGGCGATATTTCCAATCCAATGATAAAAAATTATGCATTTCCGGGACCGAAAATTATAGTTGTGTTTGTCCAAGATAGTTTCGGTTTCGTCTACATTAGGGGCGTGCAGATTATGGATCAAAATAGCCCACTTTACTAGAAATGGGTCTATGTCATCGTTATCTGGGTGGGAAAAAACACGATTGTAGTCACTTTTTAAAGGTTTTCATATGAATGAAAGTCATCAAATGACTTGGAAACTTTACACTTTTGGAAGCTGAAAAGTTGAAGAAAGCCCACGGAGTTCCCGAAGTTAACTTATCAAGTGGAAAGATAATAGGTGGACGTAACTTGCTGTCTCAGCTAAGAAACTCAGACTAATCTTCTTCATCGTGTACTTCTACCTACCTATCCTCCTACAGGCGTAATAAATAGAATATTAAACTGAATTTACTACGTGAAAAAGTAAGCGTAAAAACATAAAGTAATCGATAAGAGAGAAAAAAAAAAAAAGAAGCAAATCAAGTACATGCACTTGAGGGGAGAAACTTTACTGGTGATTGATTGATGAGAGTTAATAAATATGAAATGTGGAAAAACAATTTACGACTTCTTTTCATTCTTTCATTATATTAAATTAAAAGGAACGCTATTAAATGGCCACTTAGTTTAAAGACGATCGGTTTGGTTGCAGTTCAATAAACCGTCACTTTTGCAAACAGAACAAAAACGCGTATAAAAATCCAGTGCATATATATAGCGATATTATTCTAAAGTTGAAACCATTGTCTGAGCCATGACCAGTGTCATAGTACTTACTAGTACACAGTAGTAATAAAAATGAATATAAATGCAAGCATTACTGGCAGACACATAAACACCCGTATGTTATTGGTACACAGGCACACGGGTGGGTGCAATAATACACACAGATACAGGTCTTTATTAATGCAGATAAAGATACGTGTAAGTAAAGTCAGTAGTTACGTAAGTGTTATAATTTGTTCTAAGACGTGCGAAACTTTGTGATGAAACTGTGGATTGCAAAAAATATAGAAAGAAGAGCGCACATCTCAGAGAGACTGATGGTAAGGCAGAAAACAATTAAAAAAAAAAAAAACAATGACAGAAAATTGTAATACGGGACGGAGGTATCTGAAAAAAGAGGGAGAGATAGACATGGTCGAAAAAGCACTAAGAGAAGTCATAGTGAAGGGAGTGTAGAAAACGAATTCGGTTTGAGACATAAGTCATCTAAAATAGAGCCTAGAAAACGAATTTTCTCCCCACGCACGGATGCAATGCCCTGCCTACAGTGTAGACTTAGGAATTAAATATATTTGAAATTGTGTTAAAACAGTTTTTACCAAAGTTTACTTTGGTCTCAAAATTGCGGCTCGCTTTTGAAAGTTTGGTTACTCCTGCTTTCAAGATTATTAGTGTAAAGTGTAAATATATCTAATTAATCGACATGTCTACATAATAGCATTTTGTGGGGACTATCTGTGAATATAAATATGATGAGGGTGGGGTTCGTCAATTTATTTTTTATTATTGAACAGCCTTTCATAACGTATTAATAAACCTTTGCGAGTGATTGGCATAAACTCTTCTCGTACAGGGCAGTAGAAGTCTCGTTTAGTTTCAATTTTGGAACTGGGTATAGTTGACAATCGAAAATCAATTCTCTGACGGCTTAATCAATTTCGATTCAATCGTTTAGTAAAATAACGGACTTTATTTTGAAAAAGTGCAATATTTATGTCGGTGACGGTGCGCTACACTTTACAATCAATATCAGGCTTATTTCCCAATTATTTGCCAAAACTTCATATATATATTTGTGTATAAAGAGTTATGAAAATGTATGGGAAAGTCATGGAATTTGTTGATGGGAACAGCACAGTATGAAAATGGGTTCTAAGCAGAGTTTCGCAGACAAGTAAGGTTGGTTGACAGAAAGAACTGATGGGCAGACAGACAGATAAATAAGAATTCACGGATATACTTTGTAAACCTGTTTCCATCTGTTATGCCCGTGGCGAGGTAGTGTTCATAAACTCAAATATAAATCTATTCCTCTTTATGGTGAGTAGACAAATAAATACTTTCTGAAGCGAAAATTTAGGTGGGGTGGGTTACTAATTTCCCATAACGAACTCAAATAACTTGTAATTTTACCGCACGGTTTTGTGAACCGTAGCATATAGAGTGAAATTTTGCATAACCATAAAAATAATATTAATAAAAATTAATTATAAAAATTTCCCTCGTAACGAAAAGAGCATAATCATGACCAGTCATATATATATATACACGAGTACATATAAATTTTGGTTAGTTGAGTAAGAGTTATAAGCTTATCCAAGCATTTTTTTTTTTATTTTTTTTTTATTAATAAATGTACAGTTGTCTGTACGAAAGCGGTTGCAATCACTTTACAACGAACACATTAACCGGTGATAGAAGCAGAGCAAATAAAAATTCAATTTGAAATAATAATAATAATAAAAAAAAAAGAAAGAATGGCAATGACACTTTAGTCACACAAACACCAGGTAACTTTGCGATATGAGCTGCTGACGAAGAAAGAAAAAAAACTTGTAATGAAATTGTGTAAAATAATATCCAAGGAATATAAAAGTAAATATACTCGGCGCATATGTATTAGTAAGCAATTATTATTATTATTCTGCTAACACTTTCCCTGCTAAACGTTAATCCGCACTATTGTGGCCTTTTTATAATAACCTTTCTATTGATATGCAAATTATGCACAAAAAGCATATTTCATTTCCATACCGACCGGCGAATGTGTGTCGGTTTGATTTTACCAATTAAAAATTAATTATTAAATATAGATATATATATACATATATACATATATGGATTTCTTTTTTGCAAATTATTTCTAATATATTGAATTTTCTTTCAAGCACGTAAATGGCCATTGGACGATGAGTTAGATTTACTAATCATCGATTGCAAAAAGTAGAAAGTTTTTCTATCTCTTTTCGTTTTTTGTTTTTTTTTTTTTTAGTTAAAGTGATGATAAACTATTTTTTTTTTTCTTTTTCTACTATACTCAACACACACTACCACTTCTCGGGAGTATGTAAGATTTCTGTGAATGGTTGTGATCTCATGTGATGTGGCGATTACCCTGTCCTCTGTCCATCCGACCATTTAAACATCGAATCAATTGACATTTGAATTTTATATGAGAATCACGTTCTTGGGTAACAGTCAGTCGCGTGGAATACGACTGTTAAGTCTTAAATTATAATATTAAATATATTCATTCTTTTATTAAATAATTCTCGTATTCATGATAATAAAATGTACGTACAGAGAAGTAACTATTTAAAATTATGATAGCAACAAATGCCAAAAGTTATGAGGTAAAAAAGTCATCATAAAATTGTGATTTCCCTGAACCCTAACTAGGGTCGCATTAGGCGACGGCCATCTTCCTATCACTTTCTCTTTCGTCACTTTATTCTGACTGCCATCATGTGTTACACGAAGAGGGGACATGCCCTGAATGGTGGGCCATATTAAAGAAAGAAAAGGTCGTCCAACCTATAAATCACAAAGTTTTTAAAACAAAACACATTGCAAGCGGATAAGGAAACAAGATTACAATTCCTGCAACGAGGAAAGGGAACACATAAGCAAAGGAAGGAAGATTCGTTAAGAGAGTCTGGTCGGTCGTCATCTGACTTAAACATAACTCAATAATGCATCATATCACTGTGATATGAGAGGTATATAAAAAGGCATGGTGCGGTTAGGCTTAGGCATGCATTTAATTAAGCATCGAAATGCCAACACCGGAACTTCCGACGCTTCCAAGCAGCAGGAAAATGTTTAATTCTATAAGCAAAGTCAGAAACGACTCTAAAGACACCTGTTGATGTATTGGAGTGGTTAGAAAACAATCGTCATAAGACATTAGAAAACAGTGGTTTCAGGTAAAGGGATTCATTCCCATATTCTAGAAAATATCTCTAAGACCAGTACAAAAAAATATTTCAAAAATGAGAAGTGACCTCGCTGTTCACCGGAACTTATACGATAGTTACCACTACAATGCGGAAGAACAAAATAATTATATAAACCAGTGATGGAAGCCGATAGGAAAACTAAGTTGCTTTTATTTGAAAAACTTCAGTTTAGTTGTGTTGGGTATTTGTGTGTTCGCCGCTGTGAGCAAATAAATGTACGTATATAGACGGCACCAGCCGTTGCAATAAGCCAGGCGACTACCTCACATGGACAGCATCCGTCGTGAAAGGGGTAAGGTTTTTCTAGACGTAGCTGTCGATCTTCAGAACTGAATGAGGGCCAAAAGTCGTCAAAGCTACTCAAGAACAAGCCAAGAACCTAATATTTGGTCGTTTAACCATTGACGTGTACGCCTGCGTGCTAACAAAAAATTCTGCCAATGCAAGTCAGTATAAATTCCTTGATCGCACATTCACATAGAAGTTGATTAATAAGTTTTCTTACTCTTATGTCCTTACAATGAATCTTTTACCGGCCGGCAGCGAACCCAATACAAAAAAAAAGGCAGAAGAACATTGGAAGTTACTGCATATTTTCCAGGATACGAACAACAGCATTGTCTACTATGACCCATTAAACTCAAGTTCAATGAAGGAGAAGCACTACGGGTGAAAGTATTTGCTTTCCAGAGAAAGGAAAGAGAAAGGACGACGCTAAGTGCCATAAGATGAAATCAACGACAAATGAATCTCAGTTGCCGCACTTGCTGACTACTGATGCTGCCTGATATTGCCGAGTAAAGATTGCTAATAGATTGTAATATTTCTTCAAGACGATGCTTGAATTCAATTCGTTTTTGTATTATTACACCGCTCAGCGAAGGATGGCAGACATATTCACTTTTCCCAAGACTTTCGGGGTATCAAAAAGGACGCTTCACAGACCCCGTAAACTCTGCGTATTGTTGAGTAGCATTAAATTATATTTCGCGTCATAAAAATTCTCATTTATACCCTACAGTAAGTATACAAAGACGAGAGACATGGACCAAGCCCACTCAAGATTATATAGCATTTCGGTATTTCACTTTTCTGTTTTTCTTGCGAGAAAAAGGTGGGAGGGGAATGAAAAATTCGATCAGAGCCGATTATAATTCTCTTTTTTCATTTATTTCGTTTATTATTTATTTACCGCTCTTCACATATTAACACTTTCTTTATATGTTTTATAATTGCTTTTTATTTTGTTTGCTTTACCGTTCATTAATCATGACTGATGCGAGATTTGCAGTAATCGCGAAAAATGAAAGAAAATTTCGGAAAAAAATGTTTTCTTTAGCAAGAAATTGTTGCGTAATATTAAATTTAATTTGATTTTTTTGTTATGATAACTATAAAGTCATTAGTGTACGGAAAACTTATACACACATATATACGTACTCATGTGTTCATGCCTCCATTTACAGATAAAATTACATCCGTTTATACACACTTACCTAAAAAGAAAGCAAACAAAAAGAAAGAAAAATAAAATGAATTATTAATATTTTTTTCTTAACTTAATTATAAATTAATAAATTTAAATAAATTTGATATTATATTTATGGTCATTTCATATAGTAATTAAGATAAAAATAAAAAAATAAAATATTTCCTTTTTCGTCGTCTTCTTCTTCAACAAAAAACCCACGGAAAAATGTTACTCACATTATGGACGCATGGACATAATGGCACACATTGATTTAGTATTTAAAGAAAACATAAATTTTAAGACAAAGTTGATCTTATTGAAAGCAGGAAGAGAAACATTCAGTGCGGAGTGTTGGCCTATCAAGAAGTTGATATATTACTGACACCATAGAACATAAGAAGAAATTTATTTATATTCACGGCATAGTAAAGCAAGGTACGGGTGAATAGATAAAGTCAATAGCTATCTAGAATAAAATTAAGAAAAAGTAGTCGAGAAATGAATTTCGGTCACCCCCACATATAAAAGGCGGATTGATAAATTCGAAATCGAGATTCTGATAGGAACGGATTCTGAAAACTCTGCTCTCCTTTTAAGGTGATTTCGGCCAGTTAGCAATTGAAAAGGTTTCTGTTTTCCCACATATCACAATCAAAACTTAATCTACAACTAACTGTAATCCAGAGATTGAGAGAGACTGTCCGGTTAATTATTCGCCATTCGGCGCCACAGTCCTATGAAAAAAAGGTAAAGCTGGGCATAGGTGTCCTCATTTGAATTTCGGGAGTCGACGTTAATACATTATATAATTCATTTACTCATGCAAACCATTTAAAAAGCTTAGCTATGATCTTGCTCGGAACGAAATGAAAGGTATACCGTTTTTACTCATTTACTTTAATTGGTGTCTTTTCACAACTAACCGCAAGTGTCCTTAGTCTTCACTTTTTATTTTAGGTTAGGTTTTAATTTCATTCCTGCCATTAGTTGTCTTATAAAGCAATGTGGCGAACATGTATAAAGCTTCAACTTTCCTCCGAAATTGCTTTGATCCATCAGTCCGGCCATCAGTGGCCGGACGAATGGAAATTGATGACAAATTCTATTAATCTAATATTTCTTCTGATTGTATGCTTTTTTCTTTTCTTTTTCTTCTTCTTGCAAATTTCTCACCTCATTAATGACACATTGCACACACACATAAAAAAAAAGAAATTCTTGAAGGAAAACATTGAAAAATGTATTATGCATATGCAACTATATTATAAGTTGATAAGTGGGCCACAATATTATATTTCTTTGAACATTTGAACATTTGCAATGTCAAGTTCAGCGTAACATAAAAAATAGAGAAAATTTTCTTTTTTTTTTTTTAAGAATTTGGCAAACAAACAACCTTAACAATCAATGGCTAGACAAAAAAATCATAAAAAAAAAAAAACGAAATCAACCACCGTCTGCAAGAAACCTTTAAAATTATAAATAGATTTGAATAAATTAAAAATTTTTTTATTCTTGTTAAATATGTATACAAAAAAAAAAAAAAAAAAATTAGAAAAAAATTACATCATTTTCAAATCTTAGAAGAAAAAAAAAAAAAACAACGAAGGGGCTAAAAAAAGCAACAACCACGACTTTGGTTTACTTAAGATTTTGATTTAAAGATATTTAACACGTGCTTTAACTATTATTTTTTTATGCCATTTGGTTAATGATCGCTCCGAACACTCCCTGAAACTGAAGTCAATGAAAATTATGTACATATTTTTTTGTGTTCATATTAAATGTTGACTCTATCTGTCGGTGTTCAATAATGTACGTACGTACGATAGATAGACGAAGTCACAAGCCTTGTTATTGGATTTATGGAAAATAAACTTGTGTTTACTAATTTTTGCTTTTTGTTTTTTGTTTTGTTTTATTAAATAGTAGGTTGGTAGATTTTCTAATATATGACGAGGTAAGCTTCAGGCGGACTACTGTAATTTTATGCAAAAGGATTTACCAGGTGGGCAAGTTTAGCTTGTGGAAATTATTACACAAATATTCAAAGGAAACGAGTGCTAAGTGGTATTTAACTTGTCAGTCCATTCGCGTAAGTCAAGCAATGAACTGATTGCACGTATTGTTAAGATAGAGCGAGCGAGAAACAGAGGAAGTGGAAAATCTAACAAAGATTAAATCCTTTGACGTTTCCTGAGAACATAACGACGAACCTTGATGAAAAGTTTACGTCTTCGAGCACATAACAGTTTCCAAGTATCGATTCACTAATAAGCTACTACTAGCTAGTTACCCTACCAACCTAAGTAGAAGAGACTTACGCATATGTACTTTTTATCGATTAGCTTACAATTCTAAGACAATTCAGCCATCCATTGCAGCCATCTCTTGCTAGTCATCCCTTTGCTTAGCCGGCTTGTCTGCCTTCTTTCCAGAAGGCAAAAATTTAATATAAACCTTAGAATTTCCCGATTGGTCGAAGGCGTCTCAACAGAACACAAAGTCCGTGGAATTTATTACTGAATGTGACGCTTAACTTTATTTCCGCGCCTTGTGCTCTATTGACTTAAGACCCATGTTCTGGGGACATGCAAAACACAAACCTTTAGCGGGATAGATTTGACATAAGAGTTTTTTACTCGCATACTATAACTTTGGGTTCAACTTAAAACCCTTTGGTCCAAATATCTTGAATTATTTAACATGTAAAGTTAACTATAGCGAAGGTTTTTTTCTTTTTTTTTTTTTTGTTATCCTGGCGCTTAAGATCAATGTGTAAGACAACGCTGCAGCTGTTGATGAAATTCATTTAAATAAAACCCATACATATATAATGATGATACACAAAATCGTGTAGGCACGACGTAAATGATTGAAGTAAGTTATGTGCTATCTTTTTATATATTTTAGCCATATTTGAATTTCTCCCGTGCCCATGCTAATGACGCCTTTATATAATTTTAGCAAAAATAAGAAA